>JXCR01143467.1:30497-43854 GCA_002079205.1 Phalaenopsis hybrid cultivar
CAGAATTCATATATAAAATCAAAGTCATACAAACTATAACAAGTAAATAACTTATCTCTAAATTTCTTCCCAAGAACAGTCCTCGAAGTTCCGCTGAATCTCTTCCTTTCTTTACAACACACGGAGTTCCTCTTCAAAGAAGCAAGGAGGAAAAAATCTCACTTTCCCTCCACTTTTACAATTTCTCAAAGATTTCCTCACAATTACACGCTCTAGCAAGCTCTCTACACACTAATGGAACCTATCTAACCTCCAAGACTCCCTTATTTTTGGCCAAAATCTTCTCTTTAAGGATGTGGATGAGTTTTTCTAAGAGTTGCTTATGCACCCCTCCAAAATCCAGCCTTATCCATTTTACAAGTACACATAACCGTCGATGGCGCCGTTGGCGGCCTTCTAGAGATTTTCTCCTGTAGTCTCGGGAAAAGCTCGCTACCGGCGACGTCTATGGCGCCGTCGGCGCCCTAGTGCAATTCTCCACATTTTGGTCCCCTTTTCTCAAAATTTGCTCCTTTTTGCATCTTTTTGCTCCATTGACCTTAATTCATCATTCCTGCAACAAGACATCAAAAATACCTTTCTTTAAAGTACAATATCATTAAAAACAGTATAAAAGAGGTACGAAATCTCAACATATTTTACTTTGGTCAAAATTCCCTAAACTTAACTATTACTTGTTCTCAAGTAATTTTAGTACTATTTAAAAGTTATGATGTACTGCAGTAATATTTTAATTCAGAAAAACTATAGGTTTGATTTAGATAAATATCATAGTGAGATTTTAAGAAAAAAAATTCAAGTAATTGAATTAACTCAGTAGCCATCAGATTATCTAGTCATCAAGTTTTAAGAGTTATAGTTTTCTATTTATTTAAAGAATGACTATAGATTGCAATATTAAGTCCCTTAGAATATCCAAAAGATAAGAACATCATGAGAACTCTATTAGTAAAAAGATCTATTCCATAAATATAAGTTCAGGAATGTATTTAAGTTTTCTTTTTAGGTAGGTCCAGTGAAGCCAATTTTTGATTAGGCATATCCTCAAGCTTCTCCTCACTTTTATTTTTCTTTCTTTTTTTTTTCCATTTGGATTGTTTTCAATCCTATATGTTTTTTTTTCTTTTCATTTCAGGGATTATTTTCAATCCTTTCTTTTTCCTTTTTCAAGTGAGGATTACTATACCTGATAGCCTTTAATGATTTTGAACTTAACTTTTCTTTCCCTAAATTTGAAACTCAAAGCATTTCTTACCTTATAAATATTTCATAGTTTTCATATCATTGAATCTTAATCTTTTCTTCTCAAATGAATTTCCAGATACTTAATACTTCAAAATATAATTTCCCTTACTTTAAATAGTTAACTATAATCTTATTCTCTTATACTAAATATCTTAAGCTACAAAATTAATTTTCATTACAAAAATATTTCTTTAAGTCTACCATTATATTTAAATAGTTACAAAAATATAGTTACCTGAATTTAATTCACTACATAAAATCATATAGATAATTTTTGAAAATATTGAAATAGATGACATCTAATAGTTAATCTTTTTCTTCCCTCCCCAAAACTTAAATTTTTAAATATGAAATAAAGGTGGAAAGAAAATACTTTAAATATAAATCATACCTCAGTATTTAGGCAGCTTTATCATTCTGAAATTTCAGCAGGCCTTGTCAAATTTTTTACTTTACCTGGTCTGTAATATTAGGAGCTTTCTACACATATAAATCATTAGTGGAATTTTTGGGAAATGAAATTTTGAAATAAGTGTAAAAACAAAAAACAAAAACATACAATATTTCCTAACACAATTACATTACTAAACAAAAGACAAAAATACTAAAATGAAAATAAATATCACATCGCATTACAATCCATAAAGTACTGAGCANAGTCCAGTGAAGCAAATTATTGATTAGGCATATCCTTCATTTGGCTCTATTGGTCTTATGTCTAAGCAGTTGGCTCCTTCATTTGCTCATTTTCCAACTTAAATTAAAAAACGGCTCTCTTTCAAAAATGCCTCTTCACATGCAGAAGGTTGAGAATCCTAAGTATGCATTTTATTGAATTCAAGTATATTTTTAATGGTGCATTTAGATTTTACATATCTAACACCTATATCTTCTAATTTTTTTTTTTTATTCATACTAACGAAATCTTTCATATCTCACAAAAAATACCACTATTTTAACCTTTAAACAAATTAAATAGCCCTTCTCGTGCAAAATTATAAAGTGGCAAAGATAAGATAAGCTCATGCAGTTTAACATTTAAATTTATTTTAGAAGACTGCAATTCATTTTGCTTATTTTCTTATCATTAATCTAATTTAAAGAATTAACACTATTACCATTAAATGTTGAGTAATCTGCATTCCATTGACCAACGCGTACATCATCTAGCTACCGGCATGGGTTGAGTGTGAACGACTACTTTCCATGCTGACCTCCATCCAGTGCCTTTAGAACTCTTCCACATAAATGGGCCAAATAAAAAACAAAACAAAACTCTTCATACTCTTCCTATATTCCAAGTTTTCTCATGATAATTTTAATAATCCTTTTCAGTTATTAATGATTGAAAAATATAATTCATGATTTAGCAGTTTCCTTCAAGTGGTTTAGCTTTCATACTTCATATCACTCAATTGTGATGTATTTACATGTAGGAAAAGATGGCTTATACTTTCTAAAAGCTAAATCAGAGATATTTTGAATGTGAGATTAAAGATTTATGTGGTATAAATATAAAATATAACATTTATGTGTTAAATTTGTAAATAAAAATTAAAGTTTAGGTGATTGATAAGTTAATACGTAGAAATTGGGTAGCAGTTATGTAAATCTATCCTTTTTATGTCCATGTTGGTATCGTTGGGCCTACAACAATTATTGAGCGAGAAACCTTGTAAATTAATTATTACAAGGTGCTGGTTTTTCTTAAATTTGCTCAATCCATAATTATTGGTCCTATAATTTAGCAGCAAACTCTATCTATTAATCCAGTACAAGTTAGGTTTGAATTTAATTTATTATAATTTGACTGAGAGTTAAAAATAACTTATTAGAGCTGATTCATGTTTAACTTAAGGGCAGTCAAAAAAGCTCGTTGTTTGCGAACAGTTGGTGTTTGGCTCATCTATGAGTTCGTGTTTGATTCGTTCAATAAGTAAACGAAACGAACGTGAACAATTTTTTTCGTTTGGTTAAACGAACCAAGCACGAACAGTGATGCGTTCATTCGTGTTTGAATCATTATTGTTCGAAATATAAAAGAATTTAAAATAATTATATATTAAAAAATTATGATATTTTAAAATATTTAAATTTTATAAATTATAATATATAATAAATTAATAATAATAATATTAGGAGTGTCTAACTGGATCGTCGTTGGCAAACAGCTCGTGTTCAGCTCATCCGTTAAGAAACGAACACGAAGAGTGACTTCACGAATAATTTCGAATACGAGTTTATTTCAAACAAACTAAATTTCAAACGAATCAAACACGGACAGAAGCTCTGCTCGTTCACGTTTGGTTTGTTTACACCTCTAGTTAATTTGTATATTTTGCAGGTAATTGTAAGATATTTTAACCGATATTTCAAGGAAATTATAATTTTGGTGAAACTTACAAGGAAATGAAAATTTAAATGACATTTATTGCATGGATCTGATGATTTTCAAACTGTCCTCACTGATTGCAACGGATATCTGAAATCTGAAAAAGCAAACCATTCAAATGAAACAGACCTAACCGACACCAGATTGCTTTAAACGATTCTGCCACCAACAAATCGAAAGTTAGTCGTTAGTCGGAATTCTGTTATGAAAAAATAGCAAGAATTACATATTATATTTAAATTAGTAATTTAATTTTTTGAACCCTCCATTTCAATTAAAATTTCTTTATTTTTTGATTCTTTCAATTAAATAAAAATAAAAATAAAAATCTAAAATAAAAAATAAAAAACATTTTTAAAATCGAACAAAGTGCGTTGTTTCATCCGATTTTTTTGGCTTTAACAAGATAATTGCACGCAATATAGAAACCTTGCAAATACTATTGTTGGCCGTCTGATCCAACGGTTGGGAGTTGTTGAGTTTTCCTTCACTCTATACTCGGACACCATATTTAACCTTCACCGCCCAACCGTCTCCCCAATAAAAGCTCCATCTTCATCTCTATCCCTCTTACTCATCCTTTTGTTCAATTCATAAAAGAAAGACAATTCAAAAGCAATAAAAAATTTGGATAAGATAGGTTGCCCTTTGGCATAAAAACTCTTATCCTGTTCCGATTTCTTCTCCCGGCATCAATAAATAGATAGGCTTTTCTTCTGCGCTGTGGTGCTCTGCTGTCTGGAGCTGGAACGGAGAGAAACAGAGATACAGGAAGCAGAGATTGTGCAGAAGAGAGAGATTGGAACCATGGCTGCTGAGAGATCACTGGAGGAAGGAGCCCCACCGAATTCTACCGAAGATGAGAATGGATCTTCAGCTGATAACGATTCTCCTTTGAGCGTCCCCGTTCCTCTTCTGCATAAGGCAATCTTCTTCTTCTTCTTCTTCTTCCTATATTTATCATCTGCATGTTTTCTGTAGTTCATTATTACATTATGGCTATTGTGTAAGATTTGGTTAGAATANTCCCAAGAACAGTCCTCGAAGTTCCGCTGAATCTCTTCCTTTCTTTACAACACACGGAGTTCCTCTTCAAAGAAGCAAGGAGGAAAAAATCTCACTTTCCCTCCACTTTTACAATTTCTCAAAGATTTCCTCACAATTACACGCTCTAGCAAGCTCTCTACACACTAATGGAACCTATCTAACCTCCAAGACTCCCTTATTTTTGGCCAAAATCTTCTCTTTAAGGATGTGGATGAGTTTTTCTAAGAGTTGCTTATGCACCCCTCCAAAATCCAGCCTTATCCATTTTACAAGTACACATAACCGTCGATGGCGCCGTTGGCGGCCTTCTAGAGATTTTCTCCTGTAGTCTCGGGAAAAGCTCGCTACCGGCGACGTCTATGGCGCCGTCGGCGCCCTAGTGCAATTCTCCACATTTTGGTCCCCTTTTCTCAAAATTTGCTCCTTTTTGCATCTTTTTGCTCCATTGACCTTAATTCATCATTCCTGCAACAAGACATCAAAAANGGGAAAACACAAAAAACTCGGAATTCATATATAACATCAAATTCATACAAACTACAACAAGTAAATAACTTATCTCTAATTTCTCCCCAAGAACACTATAAAAGTGAAGTCATACAAACTACAACAAGTAAATAACACTTATCTCTAATTTCTCCCCAAGCAAACTCTAAAGTCATACAAACTATAACAAGTAAATAACTTATCTCTAAATTTCTCCCCAAGAACACTCCTCGAAGTTCTTTGAATCTCTTCCTTTCTTTACAACACACAGAATTCCTCTTCGAAGTAGCAAAGATGAAGAAATGTCTCACTTTCCCTCCACTTATACAATCTCTCGAAGAATTCCTCACAATTTAGACTCTCTACACTTGTTTCACACTTCAATTTTGAGTCTTTCTCCCTTATAGGCTCTCCAATTTTCGGCTAAAATAGTCTTTTAAAGTTGTGGATGAGCTTTCCCAAGAGTTGCCTAAGCATCCCTTCAAAATTTTGCCTCATCCAAAGCCTGATTGGGGCGCCGTCGACGGACCTTTTTAATGAATTAATTTTGGAGTCTCAGGAAAATCTTGCTGTCGGTACCCTAGTCTAATTTTGCATATTTTAGTCCTTTTCGCTCCAAATTTGCTCATTTTTGCATCTTTTTGCTCCAATGACCCTAATTCATCATTCCTGCAACAAAACATCAAAAATACCTTTCTTTAAAGTGCAATATAATAAAAAATAATATAAAATATGTATGAAAATCTCAATATATCTTTCTTTAGTCAAAATCCCCCAAACTTAATTATTACTTGTCTTCAAGTAATTTTAGTACTATATAAAAGTTATGATCTACTGTAGTAAAGTTTTAATTCAGAAATACTATAAGTTTGATTTAAATAAATATCATAGTGAGATTTTCAGAAAAAATTGAAGTAATTGAATTAACTCTGTAGCCATAAGATTATCTAGTCATCAAGTTTAAGAGTTCTAGTCTTCTATTCATTTCAAGAATGACTATATGTTGCAATATTAAGTCACTTANTAAAACAAAAATACAAACATAAGTACATCAATTTCATTCTAAATATCAAAATCCCAAGCTATTTCATCGTCGCCTTGATCAGCGGGTGAATTGAGTTGATACTGAGTATATCGGGGGCATTCAGGAAATGTAACATCAAGCTCTCCTCTGTAGTGTCGGGCTTGAGCGCCATAGTTAGCTATCTCAAAATCAAAATGCCTTTGCAGATACTCACTATCATAATCATATGAACATTCTAAACCTCCAATCCTTTCGTTTATTAAATCTATGCTCTTCCTCTGCACGGTCAACTCATTCATCAAATCTGTTAAGGTAGGGGAGCTAGAAGGAGGAGGAGGTTCATAACTTGTAGAGGGGACATCTCTACCGGTAGAAGGTTACTGACTCCTACTTCCAGTTCTCCATTTCTCATGGGATACATAAGTCTTCAAATTAGATTTACTGATGGATTCTATAGGGTGAAATCATTTTTACTTTCCAGCTTCCACTCCAGAAAGTTGGCAAAGTGTATAAATAATTCCAGGATGTCCTAGACCTCCACTAGTATCAGCTCTTGTCGTAGTCAATATATTCTTGAAAATAATTCTCCCCACATTTATAGTTTTTTTATTCTGAATACAGAAATTCAGAATAGTTCTATCTCTAGTTACCTCACTATGGTGATAAGTCGGTAACAAAGTAGAGGAAATGAAATAGTGTCACGCCTTAGAGGTGGCATTCAACAAGGAAGCAGAAAAGTTTACCCGTTCTCGCTGCTTTATCTTCCATGTTCCTTTCCCATCAGTGAGAAAGTTGATCACATTTACCCGTTCTCGTTGCTTTATCTTCCATGTTCCTTTCCCATCAGTGAGAAAGTTGATCACATCATTGAGACCTTCCATCATACAAAAGGATTCATAGTGACAAATATAAGAGTCTGAGACTTCATAGAAAGTATTAATGTGGGCGGCAGCAAATTCCACAGGAAATCCACGCACTTGTAAGATTCTGTCTTCAGAATAAATCACATTGGCGTAAAACTCCTTCACCACATTTGCATCGACTTTATTGGTGGTTTAACAAAAGTTTTCCCACCTCTGCTTGACAATAACCTGTTCAATTTGTCCTCCTGGACTCTCGAAAACTCGATCTTGTATACACTTTTTTCCTTTAAGTATTGAAGTAAATCGAGTTTGAGCCATCACATTAACGAAGTGTGAATCATCGAACTAAACTCTTCTTTTTTGACGTGGAGCCATTTTTAATCTAATCAAATCAAAGAAAAATTCCAAAAATTACTTCTAATATGAATAATAGCTCCAATGGTACTTTAAACAGTTGAACATTAAGATCCATGAATTTCTTCCAAGATTTTCTTCACATTTTTAAAATTTCAAGTTTCCTCAACGTGGAAGAAATACATGGTGAATATCAAATATTTTTAACTTGCAGGTTTCCTCTACGTGGAAGAAATACATGGTGAAGATCAAATATTTTTAACTTAGAGTGAAGCTCTTACCTAGAGAAGATCAAATCCGGTGTCAAAAAGCCTTGAGATCATCTCCCATTCCAAGATTTACCAAGCCCTAATTTAAAAATGGTGTTTTTAGGAAGAAGGGGATGATGATTAGTGGCGGTTGACTGGTCAAAATCATGGTTAAAGAGGTATATTCATAATCTCGCCGACGACGGGGTCGATGGCGCTGTCGGTGCGCTCTATTATGTTTTTGAACCTAAGTCTCGGGAAATTCCCGCCGTCGGTGGCGTCGAGGGCGTCGTCGGCGGGCTGTATTGATCATGTCCAAATTTCATATTTTTGCAATTTTGATCAATTCTAAGCCTAAACGATATCCGTTTAATCTTTATAAACATAATTTTAAATAGTTAAATGATGTACTTAACACATACAAACTTTCAGAAAACAAAACATCACATTTATATATAAATTCCAAGGGGTACAATAGACGTTACATAACACAACTAAATTTGGTATTTTCTCAACCTCAATACATTAATTCATCATCGCAATCCAAACCACAACACACAAAATGCTGAAAACAAAACATCCTTTGCTTAGTCTCAACAATACAGAGATCTATAAGCATAATTCTAAAGCAAAGCAAATATAAAGTTCAAATATAAACACACATAAACATAAAGGTAGCATAGTAAATCTACTACTTGTCAGATTCTGTGCTCGTTTCTCCTCTGAGATCACCCATTGATTGCACATGAATGAAGAGGTTGTAGAAGGGTCGAAAAAAAAATTCTTCAATTGAGTCCTCCTCAATTAATTTCATCCTCCTCATCAATCGTACCAAGCTATCTTCTAAATGTTCAGAGTGATCAAAATGTTCTTTCATCCTCCAGTTTAAATGATCAAAGAAATTGGAGATATTACTAATTGGATTCATCACGTTTTGTACCTCATTTTCCAATTTCTTGATTCAGCACAGGATCACCAAAGACTTATCCGGAACTAAGGGTTGAACTGGCAGTGAATTCTGAGATGATTGATCAACTATCATGGCCATGTCATTTTCATCTTCAAATGATGAGAATCTTTCAGTTGGATCCAAAGGTTTCCAAGGTAGCAGTACCTTTTCCTAGTTTTCATAGGATAATTGAGACTGGCTGCAAAGTGAGAAAATTATGGAAGGGTGTCCAAGCCCATAAGTTGATCCGTGAACGATCAGACCTAAAATTGACTTCACAATTATAGATCCAATATCGATCGACAGTCCCCTTTGGATGCAGTAATTCAGAATGGCACATTCTTTAGAAACTTTACCAACCTTCATTGTCGGTAATAGTTTTGCAGAAATGAAGAAGTACAAGTGTTTTGAGACGGATTCAAAAGTGTTGAAGAAAAACTAACATACCCGTACTCTCGCATTTGCCAATCATCAGTTTCATCTGTCAAATACGAGTAAATTTCATTTATCTGGTTTCTCGTTGGGATGAAATTGGAATAGTGGCAGAAAAGAACATTCAATATCATATATAACTCATTGATCCGTGCAAGAGTGAAAGTAATCCATCTTCCTCGCAAATAAACAACTCCTTGGTTGATTCCATGTAAATTTGCATAAAATTATTTTAGCACAAGAACTACCACGGTGGCAGTAGTGTAGCACAGTACTTCCCATCTTCGCCACACTATCATTTCTTCAATATCCATCGTGGGATTATTCAATCTGCGATTCACGAATCCTCATTCCTTGATTAATCTTTTCTTCATCAGTAACTTGTTGAAGATTCGTTGCGCTTCTGCACTAATGAACTTTTGCCGATTGAAAACTCGTATTCCAGAATTATGAAGGGAATTGGACACCATAGGAATGAAATTGATAGAGTTTTACTTTGTTCTTGGGGAGAAAATATGAACTAGAGTTCAATTTTTTTAGTTTAAAAAGACTATTCCCGCCCAACAACCGTAAAAAATTGCTCATCGAACACAAGAAACTGCCTCTCACCGGTCTCGCCGTCGGCGGCCTCGAGAGCGCCTTCGGCGCTCCTCTATATTAATTTTGTCTGGAATGTCAGGGAAAACCCGCCGTTAGCGGCGTCGATGGCGCCTGTCGACGCCCAAGGTAAAATTTTCACAGTTTTGCTCTAGTCCGAATGCGTTCCAATTAAAAAGATGTTTTAAGGGTAAATAAGAGTAGTAGAGCTTAATACCACTATAAACTAGCGCTAAATTTAAATAACAACTACTATAATTGCGAATAAAGTAAAGATAAATATGGGTTGCCTACCATAAAGCGCTTGCTTTAACGTCGTCAGCCCGACCTATTCATATGTTATTCAGGTTGACTAATCATTAAAACCTCTTTAAAATTTGGTCAGTTACCCTCGTAATATGGTTTTAATCTATGTCCATTAACTTTAAATCTATTTTCCATTTTCCGATCTTCAATTTCAACAGTTCCGAAAGTATAAACTTGAGTCACAGTAAATGACCCTAACCAAAAAGATTTCAATTTCCCAGGGAATAACTTCAGCCTTATATTGTAAAGAAAAATTTCTTGTCCTGGTTCAAAGTTCTTTTGGTTAATCTTCCGATCATGCCTTAACTTTAGCTTTTCCTTATAATTTTTGTCATTACCATAAGATTCATTTCTTAATTCTTCCAATTCATTTAATTGAAACAATCTCTTCTTACCAACATCTTTCAAATTATAATTGAATTCTTTAATCGCCCAATATGCTATTTTACTGGTAAGTGACAAGTCTTTCTAAAAATCAGTCTGTAAGGAGTCATTCCAATCGGAGTTTTTTCTCACCAGCATCTTTCAAATTATAATTAAATTCTTTAATCACCCAATATGCTTTATGCTCCAACTCTCACCAGCATCTTTCAAATTATAATTGAATTCTTTAATCACCCAATATGCTTTATGCTCCAATTGCATCTTTCAAATTATAATTGAATTCTTTAATCGCCCAATATGCTTTATGCTCCAATTCTTACAAGCATCTTTCAAATTATAATTGAATTCTTTAATCGCCCAATATAATTATAATTGAATTCTTTAATCGCCCAATATGCTTTATGCTCCAATTCTACTAGTAAGTGAAAGTCATTCCAAAAATCAGTAAGTAAGAAGTCATTCTAATAGGAGTTTTATAAGCAATCCTGTAAGCCCATAATGCGGTATCCAATCTAGTGGACCAATCTATCCTACTAGGGTTTACAGTCTTTTCAAGTATTTGTTTAATCTCTCTATTAGAAACTTCAGCTAACCCACTAGTTTAAGGGTGATAAGCGGTAGAGATTCTATGAATAATATTAAATTTTTCTGCCAATCTATGAATGTATTTATGCCTAAAATGGGATCCTCCTTCAGTAATAAGCATTCTAGGCATTTCGTATCTGGTGAAAATATTTTTCATTAAAAATCTTGAAACACTTTTAGCGTCACAGGGAGGTAAAGCTTGTGCTTCAATCCACTTAGAGACATAGTCTACTGCAATTAATATATATAAGTTCCCAAGAAGAAGTAAATGGTCCCTTAGAAACATAGTCTACTACAATTAATATATATAAGTTCCCAAATGAAGGAATAAATGGTCCCATAAAATCGTAGTCTACTACAACTAATATGTATAAGTTCCCAGATGAAGGAATAAATGGTCCCATGAAATCCAATCCCCAAAAGTCAGAAGATCTCAACTTCTAATATGAAATTTAGAGGCATTTCATTTCTTCTAGATAGATTGCCTACTCGTTGACATCGATCACAACTTTTTATATATCTATAAATATCTCTAAATATAGTAAGCCAATAAAATCTAGCTTCTAAAATTTTATAAGCAGTTTTATCAATCCCAAAATGTCCTCCAAATTCAGAATCATGACATTTCTAAATAATCAGCTCAGTTTTTTCATAAGGTACACATCTTCTCATAATCAGATCCTTACATTATTTATATAAATAAGGCTCATCCCAAAAATATGCTTTCGCATCATGAATGAATTTCCTTTGTTGTTGCAATGTCAGCATAGGTGACAAAATATCACTTACAATATAATTAACAATATCAACATACCGTGGTATTTTCCACTCACTAACATTATAAAGTTGTTCGTTAGGGAAACTGTCTGTAATTTCATTGTCTGTATCAGATAATTCATGTTTTTCTAATCTTGACAAATGATCAACAATTTCATTATCAGTTCCCTTTCTATCAATAACTACAAGATAAAATTCTTGTATCAATAATATCCATCTAATCAACCTTGGTTTGGCATCCTTCTCTTGCATCTGATATCTAATAGCTGAGTGATCAGTGTGCACAACACATTTAGCTCCAACTAAATAAGATCAAAATTTGTATAAAGCATATACGATGGCTAGTTGCTCTTTTTCAATAACAGTATAGTTAATTTGAGCATCATTAAGAGTTTTACTAGTGTAATATATCACTTTAAAAATATTTTCATTTCTTTGTCCAAGAACAACTCAAATAGCATAATCACTAGCATCACACATCAGTTCAAATGGTTTCTCCCAGTTAGGTAAAACTACAATAACATAATCACTAGCATCGCACATCAGTTCAAATGGTTTCTCCCAGTTAGGTGAAACTATAATAAAGGGTCGTGATTAATTTTTCTCTTAATAACTCAAAGACATTTAAATAGCTTTCAGTAAACTCAAATTTCTTGTCCTTTTCTAAAATGTGATTAATTTTTCTTTTAACAACTCAAAGGCATTTAAACAGCTTTCAGTAAATTCAAATTTCTTATCCTTTTCTAACTATTCACTAGCCTCACACATCAATTCAAATGGTTTCTCCCAGTTAGGTGAAACTATAATAGGGGCTGTGATTAATTTCTTTTTTGAATAACTCAAAGGCATTTAAACAGCTTTCAGTAAATTCAAATTTGTTGTCCTTTTCTAAAAGTTGGCATAGAGGTTTAGTAACTTTTGAGAAATATTTAATAAAATGCCTGTAAAAACCAACATGTCCAAGAAAACTTCTAACTTCTCTTACATTTGTAGGAGGTGTTAGTTTAGATATAACTTGGATTTTTGCATGGTCTGTTTCCATACCATCTTCCGAAATTTTATGCCCTAACACAATTCCTCCTGCAACCATAAGTTGACATTTCTCCCAATTTAGAACTAAATTAGTTCTTTTGCATAACTCCAAAACTTTTTCAAGATATTCTAAGGATGCGTTAAATGATGTTCCAAATACAGAGAAATCATCCATAAATACTTCCAATCCATCGTCAATTAACTTACTAAATATGGACATCATACATCTCTGGAATGTTGCAGGTGCATTCATAATCCGAAAGGCATTCTTCTAAAAGCAAAAGTTCCAAAAGGACTAGTAAATTTTGTCTTTTCTTGATCCTCAAGAGCAATAGGAATTTGATGGTAACCTGTATATCCATCTAAAAAGCAAAAATATTTGTGCCCAACAAGTCTATCTACTATTAGATCTAAAGATGGTAGAGGAAAATGATCTTTCCTGGTGGCAGTGTTTAGTTTTCTATAATTAATGCATATGCGCCACCCAGTGACTTGTCTGATAGGTATTAATTCATTATTTTCTTTTATTTCAACAGTCACTCCTCCTTTCTTAGGTACACAATGAATTGGACTTACCCATGCACTATCTGAAATAGGATATATAATTCCAGTGTCTAACCATTTCAAAATTTCTTT
>JXCR01143467.1:58221-105350 GCA_002079205.1 Phalaenopsis hybrid cultivar
AGAGATCTCACTAATCCATTATAAAAGGTTTGAGTTATTAACCAGTCTGGTAACGAATGATGAGGGCATTTCCTAAGAAGATCTTTAAATCTCTCCCAAACTTCATATATTGACTCTCCATCAATCTGACAGAACAATGTTATGTCATTTCTTAGTTTAGCAGTTTTGGATGGAGGGAAATATTTGGATAGAAATTTCTGTGACAGTTCTCCCTAAGTTCTAATAGATCCAGGTGCTAACGAGTTTAACCACAACTTAGCTTTATCCCTCAGTGAAAAAGGAAAAAGTCTAAGTATAATAGCATCGTTTGAGACTCTATCATATTTAAAAGTAGCCCATAATTCTAAAAAACTAGCGAGGTGTAAGTTAGGATCTTCATTTTGTGTACCTCCAAATTGATTGTTTTGTACAATTTGGATAATAGCAGGTTTAAGCTCAAATGAATTAGCAACTACATCATGATTTTGGATAGACAAGTGAATTTCATCTGCTGTAGGATTTGCATAATCTCTTAAGGGTCTAGGTTGGTGTTCATTTAATGTTCACCATTGTATCACAATTTCTAGGTTTTCTTTTTAGTTTTCTAATTTTTGTAACAGTTTGTTCTAATTCTGAATCGTATGGTATAAGATTTTCAGGTCCAAATTTACGCATACAATTTAAAATTAGTACTCAATAATATAAATATATAAATATATAGATAAGTTACAATTTAAGTAAAAACTTTTTAATAATTCTAATATGTCTGTTACTCCGAAAATTCTCCCCGGCAACGGTGCCAAAAACTTGACCGACCTTTTTGTAAATCAACAATTACGAGAATTTGATGACGCTACTAGAAGATTAAATTCCAGCAACGATGTCAAAAACTTGACTGTGACTTTATATATATGTGTTTGATTTAATAAAGATGTATAGATATAATATTCAATNGTGCATACAGATCGAAGGACTGATTCCTTTAATATCTGCTAAGGTCTAACCTAAAGCTCTCTTATATCTTTTCAATGTATCTATCAGCCTTTGTTCTTGTAAATCATTTAATTCTGAAGATATAATAACAGGTAATGTAGATGAGTCTCCCAAAAACACATACTTCAAGTAGTTAGGTAATGTTTTCAACTCAAGTTCAGGTGGGTTAATAATTGATGGAAATAGATTCTTATTAGCATTTTCTGTAATATCCAACATTTCAAATCTTTCCTGAACATAATCTAATTCTTGATTTTCTAATTTGTCCAAAATAATTTCATCATTTTCTTTGAATTTTTCTTCAAAATACTTTTTATCTTTGAAATGTTCATTCAGTAGATAATCAACAATTTTCATGCCAAAACATTCATTATCTCTTTCAACGGCAGGGTATTTCATAGATTTCGCAATTTTAAAAGTCACTTCTTGATCATTTACTCTCATAGTTAATTCTCCTTTTTAAACATCTATCATAGCTTTTTCAGTAGCTAAACATAGTCTCCCTAAAATAATAGGTATTTCTTTATCTTCCTCCATATCTAAGACAATAAAATCCACCGGAAAGATAAATTTGTCAACTTTTACTAACACATCTTCTATAACTCCCTTAGGATATGTAACTGATCGATCTGCTAATT
The DNA here is from genome assembly GCA_002079205.1 of Phalaenopsis hybrid cultivar. Taxonomy (NCBI): domain Eukaryota; kingdom Viridiplantae; phylum Streptophyta; class Magnoliopsida; order Asparagales; family Orchidaceae; genus Phalaenopsis; species Phalaenopsis hybrid cultivar. The sequence goes on from JXCR01143467.1 coordinate 59,832, forward strand.
GAAGAGTTACAGAATTATGTGAGACTTCTCCTAGTCCTAGTCTTTTGAAAATTGATAGAGGCATAAGGTTAATGCTGGCTCCCAAATCACATAAAGCTATTCTATATAATTTTCAACGATAGCACATGGTATAGTGATGTTGGCTCCCAAGTCACATAAAGCTCTTCCATAAAATTTTTCACATAAGATTAATGCTTGCTCCCAAATCACATAAAGCTCTTCCATAAAATTTTTCACCGATAGCACACGGTATAGTGAAATTTCCAGGATCTTTTAATTTTTCAAGAAGCTTTTTTTGAATAATTGCACTACACTCTTCGTTAAGTGCAACAGTCAGGATCTTTTAATTTTTCAGGAAGCTTTTTCGGAATAATTGCACTACACTCTTCGCTAAGTCAGGAAGTGAATAATTGCATTAGTTATAGTGAAACTACCAGGATCTTTTAATTTTTCAGGAAGCTTTTTCTGAATAATTGCACTACACTCTGCCCTAAGTGCAACAGTTTCGTTATCTGACAACTTCCTCTTCTTGTTCAGAATATCTTTCATAAACTTCACATAATTGGGCATTTGCTCTAAGAAAAGAATATTCATCGTTAACTTCTTAAGAATTTCTAAAAAAATTGAAAATTGTTTATTCTATTTATGTTGCTTCAGTCTTTGAGGAAACGGCGGTGGAGGTTTTTCCACGGTAACTTTCATTGGTGTAAATGGATACTCTAAATCTGGGTATTCATGATCCTTTTCTTTTTCAGTATCCACTTTTTCTTTTTCAGTTTCTATTTCTTTTTGTTCCCTTGTCTCTAATTCTTTTCCACTTCGTAATTGAATCGCCTTGATTTGTTCTTTTCCTTGATCTTTAGGGTTTGGTTCCACCGTACTCGAAAAAGTTCCTATTATTCGGTTACTAAGTGCAGTAGCGATATGCCCTAATTGGTTCTCAATATCTTAATAGCAGTTCCTTGATTTCTAAGTAAAGTAGCAATATGCCCTAATTGGTTCTCAATATTCTTAATAGCAGTTCCTTGATTTTGTAATTTCATGAATTTGTAATTGATTTCCTTGATTCTGTAATTGTTGACCCATGTTTAATATCAGCTCTATAATTTGTAATTGATTTCCTTGATTCTGCAATTGTTGACCCATGTTTAATATCAGCTCTTCCCCTTAATTGGTTCTCAATATTCTTAATAGCAGTTCCTTGATGTTGTAATTGATTTCCTTGAATCTATAATTGATTTCCTTGATTCTGTAATTGTTGACCCATGTTTAATATCAGCTCTTCCATATATAACTTCTTCTTCTTAATTTGAGTGTTACTGTTAAATCCTTGAGGATAAGAAGGTCTATAGTTAATATTTCCTTGGTTGGATGAATGTCCTAATAGGTTCACTGAGTTGTTTGCCCATTGTTGATTTGTCAAAGAATTGTTAGTCCAATTAAGATTTGGATTATTCTTCCAATTTGGGTTATAATAGTTCGAGTATGGGTTGTTGGGTCTAGTAATAACATTTAAGGTTTCATATGAAGGTTGAACATCCACAAATTGCCCAGATGAATTTTCTTCCATCTTAGGAGGTATTGAAGAATAATTCATCCCATAATGATCTAATTTCTTTGATATTGCAACAATCTGTGAAGCTANAATTAGGTAATGTTCTTAACTCAGGTTCAGGTGGTTTTATAATTGATGGAAATAGATTCTTATCACCATTTTCTATAATGTCCAACATCTCAAATCTTTCTTGAACATAATCTAATTCTTCATTTTCTAATTTTTCCAGAATAATTTCATAATTTTCTTCAAATTGTTCTTCAAAATGCTCTTCTTTTTCAAAATACTTTTTATTTTCAAAATGTTCTTTAAAATATTCATTCAGTAGATGTTCAATAATTTCCATGCGAAAACATTCATTATCTCTCTCAACACCAGGGTATTTCATAGATTTTGCAAAGTTAAAAGTTACTTCTTGATCATTTACTCTCATAGTTAATTCTCCTTTCTGAACATCTATCATAGCTTTTCCAGTAGCTAAAAATGGTCTTCCTAAAATGATAGGTATTTCTTTATCTTCCTCCATATCTAAAATAATGAAATCTACAGGAAAGATAAATTGTCAACTTTTACTAACACATCTTCTATAACTCCCTTAGGATATGTAACTGATTGATATGCTAATTGAAGAGTTACAGACGTAGGTGAGACTTCTCCTAATCCTAGTCTTTTGAAACTTGATAAAGGCATAAGGTTAATGCTGGCTCCCAAATCACATAAAGTTCTTCCATAAAATTTTTCACCCATAGGACACGGTATAGCGAAACTACCAGGATCTTTTAATTTTTCAGGAAGCTTCTTCTGAATAATTGCACTACACTCTTCACTAAGTGCAAAATTTTTGTTATCCATGAACTTCCTTTTTTGTTCAGAATATCTTTCATAAATTTCACATAATTGGGCATCTGCTCNAATATTTTACTTCGGTCAAAATCCAAAAACTTGACCGACCTTTTTCTTTTTGTAAATCGACAATTACAAGATATTGATGATGCTACTAGAAGGTTTAAATTCCAGCAACGGTGTCAAAATCTTGACTGTGAATTTATATATATGTGTTTGATTTAATAAAGATGTATAGATAAAATATTCAATAATGTCAAAGTCAAATTTGTCAACGCAAGTATACGTATCGCTCAAGTAATATAGACTCTAATGGAGTCCTTGTTAACGATCCCACAGGGAGAAATAAAATACCACGGACTAAGGCTTAATAAAAGGTAATACTTCAACAACAACGACGACGTTCAATTTGCTTATCTGTCACTAATAGGAAATTGAAATAAGTAGATAGTTTGGATAACTAATAAATAACTAATTATAGAAAGTAGGGTTTAATTGTGATATTAAATATATAAGAAAGCATCCTTCTCTTTGTCAAGAAATTATAGTGAATGGATAAAATGAATTAGTTCAATTTATATTCTAAATAGTTTCTCCCTGTCAAGAAATTATAGTGAATGGATAAAGTGAATTGGTTCAAATTATATTGTGCCAAATAGGCACCTATTCTTTACCCTTTGGTCCTGACATAAAGAACATTGACTAATCCTACGCTTGTTTACTGACTATTCTTTACCCTTTGGTCCAGGCATAAAAAACATTGACTAATCCTACACTTGTTTACTGAATCTGCGATATTCTTTACTCTTTGGTCCAGGCATAAAGAATATTGACTAATTTTATGCTTGGTTACTGATTCTGCGCCTAGGCTGGGAGGATACCAGCTCTCACTTCGGAGCTCTCACGTTCCCCTCACCTGAGGGCTAACATCTACACATCAGCACCCAAACGATAGGATTGAATTGGGGATTTTAGTCTATCACTCTAAAATCTCCAATTCTAAGCCCGATAATTTTATTTCCCTATTTCAATTGAGGATTTTAGTCTGTCACTCTAAAATCTCCAATTCTACGCCCGATAATTTTATTTCCTAGGCTGGGAGGATACCGACTCTCACTTTGGAGCTTTCACGTTCCCCTCACTTGAGGGCTAACATCTACACATCAGCACCCAAACGATAGGACCGAATTAGAGATTTTAGTCTTTCACTCTAAAATCTCCAATTCTACGCCCGGTAGTAATATTTCCCTATTTATTTGCACCTAACTTCCAAGGGCTTTGACCTCCCTGAATCTTGGATGTAATCTTCGCTTTAGTTGTAAAACACAACGTATTTTAACAAATCAATTTGCCAGATTGAAAGTAAATTAAGATTGAAGTGAAAAGATCATCAGAATTTCTTAAACATTTAACAAATCAATTTGCTAGAGTGAAAGCACAACAAAACTCAAAATTCATATATAAAATCAAAGCCATATAAACTATAACAAGTAAATTACTTATCTCTAAATTTCTCCCCAAGAACACTCTTTGAAGATCGTCTGAATCTCTTCCTTTCTTTACAACACATGGAATTCCTCTTTGAAGTAGCAAGGAGGAAGAAATCTCTCACTTTCCCTCCACTCTTACAATTTCTCGAAGAATTCCTCACAGTTACACGCTCTAGCAAGCTCTCTACACACTAATAGAACCTATCTAACCTCCAAGACTCCCTTATTTTTGGCCAAAATCTTCTTTTTAAAGATGTGGATGAGTTTTCCCAAGAGTTGCTTATGCAGCCCTCCAAAATCAAGCCTTATCCATTATACAAGTACAAATAACCGTCAATCCCGCCGTCGGCGGCCTCGATGGCGCTGTCGGCAGCCTTCTGGAGAATTTGTCCTATAGTCTCTAGAAAAGCTCGCCATCAGCGGCGTCGATGGCGTCGTCGGCGCCCTAGTGCAATTCTCCACATTTTGGGCCCTTTTGTTCCAAATTCGCTCCATTTTGCATCTTTTTGCTCCATTGACTTTAATTCATCATTCCTGCTGTAAAACATCAAAAATACCTTTCTTAAAGTGCAATATCATTAAAAATAGTATAAAAGAGGTTTGAGATCTCAACATATTTTACTTTGGTCAAAATCCCCCAAACTTAACTATTACTTGTCCTCAAGTAATTTTAGCACTATATAAAAGTTATGATCTACTGCAGTAATAATTTAATTCAAAACTACTATAAGTTTGATTTAGATAAATATAATAGTGAGATTTTCAGAAAAAATTCAAGTAATTGAATTAACTCTGTATCCATCAGATTATCTAGTCATCAGAGTTTTAAGTTCTATAGTTTTTTATTTATTTCAAGAATGACTATAGATTGCAATATTATGTCGCTTAGAATATCCAAAAGATAAGAACTTCATGAGAACTCTATTAGTAAAAAGATCTATTCCATAAATATAAGTTCAGGAATGTATTTAAGTTTTCCCTTTAGGTAGGTCGCCAATTTTTGATTAGGCATATCCTCAAGTTTCTCCTCACTTTCATTTTTCTTTCTTTTTTTTCTTTTTCATTTGGATTGTTTTCAATCATATATATATTTTTTTCTTTTCATTTCAGGGATTGTTTTCTATCTTTTCTTTTTCCTTTTTCAAATGAGGATTACTATATCTGGATAGCCTTAAATGATTTTGAACTTCACTTTTCTTTCCCTAAATTTGAAACTCANTCTTTATCCTAAGGAGCAATAGGAATTTAATGGTAACCGGTATATCCATCTAAAAAATAAAAATATTTGTGCCCAATAAGTCTATCCACTATTTGATCTAGAAAGGGTAAAGGGAAGTGATCTTTCCTGGTGGAAGTGTTTAATTTACTATAATCAATGCAAATACGCCTCCCAGTAACTTGTCTGATAGGTATTAATTCATTATTTTCTTTTGTTTCAACAGTCACTCCTCTCAAGTAACTTGTCTGATAGGTATTAATTCATTATTTTCTTTTGTTTCAACAGTCACTCCTCCTTACGTAACTTGTCTGATAGGTATTAATTCATTATTTTCTTTTGTTTCAACAGTCACTCCTCCTTTCTTAGGAACAAATGTATAGGACTTACTCACACACTATCTGAAATAGGATATATAATTTCAGTGTCTAACCATTTAAACATTTCCTTCTTAACTACTTCTTTCATCATCAGATTTAATCTCCTTGGTGGATCAACTCTTGGTTTATATTATTCATCTAATATAATTATGTGCATACAGATTGAAGGATTGATTCCCTTAATATCAGCTAAGGTCCAACCAAAAGCTTTCATATCATTATGTGCATACAGATCGAAGGATTGATTCCCTTAATATCAGCTAAGGTCCAACCAAAAGCTTTCTTGTGCATACAGATTGAAGGACTGATTCCTTTAATATCAGCTAAGGTCCAACCAAAAGCTTTCTTTTTTTCAATGTACCTAATAGTCTTTGCTCTTGCAGATCATTTAATTCTAAAGATATAATAACAAGTAATGTAGATGAGTTTCCTAAAAACAAATACTTTAAGTGGCTAGGCAATACTTTCATCTCAAGTTCAGGTGGTTTTATAATTGATGGAAATAGATTCTTACTCGGCATTTTCCGTAATATTCAAAATCTTAAATCTTTCCTGAACATAATCTAATTCTTCATTTTCTAATTCGTCCGGAATAATTTTGTCATTCTCTTCAAATTGTTCTTTCTCTTCAAAATTTTCTTTAAAATGTTATTTCAATAAATGTTCATGAATTTCCATGCGAAAACATTAATTATCTCTTTTGACAGCATGGTATTTCATAGAATTCACAATGTTAAAAGTCACTTCTTGATCATTAAATCTCATAGTTAATTCTCCTTTTTGAACATCTATCATAGCTTTTCCAGTAGCCAAAAATGGTCTCCCTAAAATAATAGGTATTTTTTTATCTTCATGCATATCTAAAACAATGAAATCCACAGGAAAGATAAATTTATCCACTTTTACTAACACATCTTATTCCTCATTATCTAAAACAATGAAATCCACAGGAAAGATAAATTTGTCCACTTTTACTAACACATCTTCTCTTCCTCCATATCTAAAATAATGAAATCCACAGGAAAGATAAATTTGTCCACTTTTACTAACACATCTTCTATAATGCTTAGGATTTGTAACTGAACAATCCGCTAACTATAGAGTTACAGAAGTAGGTGAGACTTCTCCTAATCTTAATCTTTTGAAAATTAATAGAGGCATAAGATTAATGCTGACTTCCAAATCATATAAAGTTCTTCCATAAAATTTTTCACCGATAGCACACAGTTTAATGAAACAGCCAGGATCTTTTAGTTTTTTAGGAAGCTTTTTCTGAATTATTGCACTACACTCTTCGCTAAGTGCAACAGTTTCATTATCCGTGAACTTCCTTTTCTTGTTACACTTCGCTAAGTGCAACAGTCTCATTATCAGTGAACTTCCTTTTCTTGTTCAAAATATCTTTCCTTTGCTAAGTGCAACAGTTTCATTATCAGTGAACTTCCTTTTCTTGTTCAGAATATCTTTCATCTGAATAATTGCACTACACTCTTCACTAAGTGCAACAGTCTCATTATCAGTGAACTTCCTTTTCTTGTTCAAAATATCTTTCATAAATACATAATTGGGCATTTGCTCTAAAGCTTCTATGAAGTGAATATTTACTGTTAATTTCTTAAGAAGGCCTCTACGAAGGGAATATTCACTGTTAACTTCTTAAGAATTTCTAAAAATTTGGAAAATTGAACGATGGGAATATTCAATATTAATTTCTTAAGAATTTCTAAAAATTTGAATAAGGATTGTTGGGTCTATTAATAGTATTTAAAGTCTCATATGAAGGTTGAACATCCACAAATTGCCTAGATGAATTCTCTTCCATCATAGGTATTCGAGAATAATAATGATCTAATTTCTTTGATATTGCAACAATCTGTGAAGCTAACATAGGGAGAATAATTCATCCCATAATGATCTAATTTCTTTGATATCGCAGCAATCTGTGAAGCTAACAATTTAAAGTCTCATATGAAGGTTGAACATCCACAAATTGCCCCAGATGAATTCTCTTCCATCATAGGAGGTGTTGGAGAATAATTCATCCCATAATGATCTAAATTCTTTGATATTGCAACAATCTGCGAAGCAAACATAGATATTGCATTAGAATCATGGATACTTTTGATATTGCAGCAATCTGCAAAGCTAACATAGATATTGCAGCAGAATCATGGATACTAGCTAACAGTAATTTGTGAAGCTAACATAGATATTGCATCAGAATCATGGATACTAGCTACTCTTTTAGTAGCAATCTGTGAAGCTAACGTAGATATTGCATCAGAATCATGGATACTAGCTACTCTTTTAGACAATATGGAAAGCTATCATAGATATTGCACAGAATCATGGATACTAGATACTCTTTTAGGATTTACCCATTATGAGGGCCATTGAAAATTGTTGGTAGCCATCTCTTCTATTAATGAATAAGCCTCATCAAAAGGTTTTAACATTAACGAACCACCAGCTGCAACATCTATAATCAATCTAAGAGATCCCACTAATCCATTATAAAAAGGTTGAATTATCAACTAATCTAGTAACGAATGATGAGGGCATTTCCTAAGAAGATCTTTAAATCTCTCCCAAGCTTCATATATTGACTTTCCATCAATCTGAGAACGATGTTATGTCATTTCTAAGTTTAGCAGTTTTGGGTGGAGGGAAATATTTGGATATAAATTTCTGTGAAAGTGATGTTATGTCATTTCTAAGTTTAGCAGTTTCGGATGGAGGGAAATATTTGGATAGAAATTTCTGTGAAAGTTGGATCTTTAAATCTCTCCCAAGCTTCATATATTGACTCTCCATCAATCTGACAGAACGATGTTGTCATTTCTAAGTTTAGCAGTTTTGAATGGAGGGAAATATTTGGATAGAAATTTCGTGAAAGTTTTCCCCAAGTTCTAATAGATCGTGGAGCTAACCAATTTAACCACATCTTAGCCTTATCCCTCACTGAAAAAGGAAAAAGTCTAAGTCTCACAGCATCGTTTGAGACTCTGTCATATATAAAAGTAACTTATAGTTCTAAAAAACTAGCGAGGTGTAAGTTAGGATCTTCATTTGGTGTACCTCTGAATTAATTGTTTTGTATCATTTGAATAATAACAGCTTTAAGCTCAAATGAATTAGTAGCTACATCAGGATTTTAGATAGATAAGTGAATTTCATATGCTGTAGGATTTGCATAATCTCGTAGGAGCCTAGGTTGGTGTTCATTCTCTATTCCTTGATTGTTCAAGTTGTTTTGCAGTGTATCAGAATTTCTATGTTCTCTTCTTAATCTTCTAATCCTTCTAACAGTTCATTCTAATTCCGAATCGTAGGGTATAAGATTTTCAGGTCCAAATTTACGCATACAATTTGAAATCAGTTCTCAGTAATATAATGGTATAAGATTTTCATATCCAAATTTACGCATACAATTTGAAATCAGTACACAGTAAAACAATTAACTAAATATGAAAATAAGTTGCAATTCAAGTAAAATTTTCTAATAATCCTAATTTTTCGTTACTCTAATTGTGATTTGACTCACTCACTCAAGCACTCCCCGGCAAGTGCACCAAAAACTTGACCGAAGACTTTTTATATGCTTAAAATATAAGATAAATATGAACATAATAAATATTTAATAATTGTAAAGTCACACATATCAATGCAAGTATATGTATCATTCAAGTAATATAGGGCTCTAATGGAGTCCTAAATATCGATTCCACAGGGAGTGGCTTAGAACTGCGAACTAAGATTTTAAAAAAGCAATACTTTAATCACAATAACGAAGTTCAATTTGCTTATCTGTCACTAATAGGCAATTGAAATAAAATAGGTAATTTTAATAACTATTAAATAACTAATGATACTAATAAGGGTTTAATTGTGATATTCAATATATAAGAAAGCATCCTTCTCCTTGTCAAGAAATTATAGTGAATGAACAAAGTGAATTAGTTCAATTTATATTATGCTAAATAGGAGCATACCGATTCTTTACCCTTTGGTCCAAGCATAAAGAACATTGACTAATCCCACGCTTTTTTACTGAATCTGCGGCTAGACTGGGAGGATACCGGCTCTCACTTCGGAGCTCCCACGTTCCTCTCACCTGAGGGCTAACTTCTATACTTCAACACTCAATTGATAGGACCGAATTGGGGATTTTAGTTTGTCACTCTAAAATCTCCAATTCTACGCCCCATAATATTATTTTCCTATTTATTTGCTCCCAACTTCCAAGGGCTTGAACCTCCTTGAATCTTGGATGTAATGTTCACTTTAGTTGTAAAACTCGACATATTTTAACAAATCAATTGGCTAGATTGAAAGTAAATTAAGATCGAAGTGAAATGATCATCACAATTTCTTAAACATTTTCATGTCTTCACCAATTCAAAATATCATTTCACAAATCTTGAGACAAGGAGAAAGACAGAGAAAACTACTCAGATCTCATGGGAAAACACAATAAAACTCAAAATTTATATATAAAATCAAAGTCATACAAACTACAACAAGTAAATAACTTATCTCTATTTTCTCCCCAAGAACACTCCTCAAAGTTCCTTTAAATCTCTTCCTTTCTTTACAGCACACAAAATTCCTCTTCGAAGTAGCAAGGAGTAATAAATCTCTCACTTTCCCTACACCCTTACAATCTCTTGAAGAATTCCTCACAATTTAGACTCTCTAGTAAATTCTATACACTAATGGAACCTCTCTAACCTTTAGGGCCTCTGTTTTTTTGGCCAAAATATTCTTTTAAAGTTGTGGATGAGCTTTCCCAAGAGTTGCCTAAGCATCACTTCCAAATTTGGCCTTATCCAAATCCTGAGTAGGCATAACTGCTGAGCTCGTTGGCAGCGGCCTCGAGGGTGCCGTTGGCAGACTTCTGCAGACTTCTGAAGCATTTTTTCCTGTAACCTTGGGAAAAACTCGCCATCGGCAGGGTCCAGGGCGTCGTCGGCGGCCTAGTTCAAATTTTCACATTTTGGTCCTTTTCGCTCCAAATTCTCTCCTTTTTGCATCTTTTTGCTCCAATGACCCTAATTCATCATTCATGCAACAAAACATCAAAAATACCTTTCCTTAAAGTGCAATATCATCAAAATCAATATAAAATTGGTATGAAAATCTCAACATTGTTTCTTCTGGTCAGGCGTCCCGCACTTGTTCAACCATTTGCTTGAACTCCTTTTCTAGCATGGTACTTGATGAAGAATCTTTCTTCGGTTGCTTATCTTTATTTGTTGAAGTAGCCTCGCTTCTCTCATCTATAATGTGTATGATTTCTGGCTGATTAATCTCTAGAGAAGCCAATTGCGGTGCTTGTGATTGCCCTNTATACCAGAGCTCTGTTTCATACTCAGAAATCCTCTAAAAGTTAGTTTTTATTTTTATGCATTTACTTTTTTCTGTCACCTACTAAATTTTGTCCTAAAACATTTTTAAATCACTTAAAAACTTAAGTTTGGGGGAAAGAGAATTTCATTTTTTTTTAAAAGGAAGTAAATAAAATTTTATTTATCCTCAATTAACTATATTTTTAAATTAAATTAACATGACATGGGATATTACGATTTAACTTTAATGACTATATTTATGTTTGTAAATATTAGAGTAAATTTAGGTAAAAGTTTTTAAAAATGATGGTCAATTCTAAAGTTAAAGATATTTTATATGAAAGGATGAGAATGTTTTTCTATTTAAAGTAAAATAAATTGTATTTTTGAAGTATTAAGAATTTTAGAGTTTCATGTAAGAAGAAAGGAATGAAACTTTATGAAAAATCATAAACTAATATGAATTTATAAAATGAAGAAGGGTAAGGAGTTTTGACTTTAAAAAGAGGATAGTGAAGTTCAAAATTATTACAGGCTATCCAGATATAGTAATCCTCACTTGAAAAGAAAAGAAAAGAAATAATTGAAAAGATCATAAAAGAAAGGAAAAAAAAAAGAAAAAGAAAAAAAATAAAAGAAAAATAAGTGAGGAGAAGCTTGAGGAGATGTATAATAAAAAATTGGCTTCACTTGAATCAACTAAAGGAAAAAGGCTTTTTTACATTTTATAAACTTGTATTAGAATATTAGTAGTATTCTAGTAAAGTTTTCATGAAGTTCTTTTTTATATGAAGGTTCTAAGTATCCTTGATATGACAAATTACAGTTCTTCTTGAAATGAATAGAGATTCAAAAATCTTAAATTTGATTACTATGTACTCTTAGACTTAGAGTTTGAATCTAAGTTATTAAAGGTTTTTCTTAAATTTTATTATTGTATTTATTAAACTAAAGTATAGAAGTTATAAGTTAATCTCTATCCTATGTCATATGCTTTTAATATAGTACAAGTGTCACTTGAAGACAAGTAACATTTAAGTTTGGGGGATTTTGATACACCAAAATAATGTGTTATTTTAAATATATATTTTATGTTTATCTTTTGTGATATTGCACTTTAAAGAAGGGTATTTTTATATTTTTGTTGCAGGTACATCAATTTTAGGCATTTGGAGCAAAAGTAGCAAAAAAAATAAAATTTGGAGCCAAAACAGTAAATTTTGAGATTCTAGTGTCTGAAGCACCAGGACTGGCGCATAAAGCGCCACTTTACATAGAGCTGGCAGCTAGAGCACCATAATTGACACCTAAAGCACCATTTGACAGAGCGTTGGTGTCTGAAGTTACAGATTTGGCGCCTGAATGCCATAACCCAAAACATTGCGGTTTTAAGCAGGATGGCACCTGAAGTGCCAGAACCAGCACCTGAGGTGCCAGAGATGACTTTTTGCAGCTTAAGGCGGTTCGAGGCGAATTTTGCGTAAATTTTTAAAGGGACACTTTTTCTAAATGTCGCATGGAGTGATTCAATGCATCTAGACACTTTGGAAGGTTCTTTTATGAAGGGATATGTCTCTTGAATCAATAAACATGTCTTTTGAATTCAAAAGGGTTGACTTTTGGATAGAATTTTGGAGGGAATTTTGAATTCTTTTTGGAGTGAGGTGGTCTCTACTAAAAGCGAGGAAAGTTTGAGCTTGAAGAGAGTTTTGGAGGAGGCATGTGAGGGATAATCGAAGAAGGCTAGAGAGAAAGAGTCAAGGGCTTGGAGATTTTCTTCATAGATTGCTAGAGGAGAGAGAAGGTGAGAGATTTCTTCTTCATTTCACTTCTAAGAGAGAATTTAGAGTGCTTGTAAGAGGAAAGTGCTTGAAAAGAACTTCTGGGGATTTGCTTGGGAAGGATTGTGATATAAGCTGTGTTCTTTTATTTCTTTATTTTGTAAACTTATTTTTATATATGAAATCTGTGTTTTGTCGTATCCTTCTCATGAATAAGTAGTCTTCTTTATCATTCTCCCTACTTTGAGATATGATTTTGTGAAGAATTGATTTTATTTTCTTATTTATCCTTCTCCCTACTTTGAGATATGGTTTTGTGAAGAATTGATTCTGTTTTATATGGTTTTAAATGTCTATAACTTATGATGATTTGAATTTTGATCTTCATTTACTTTTTGATCTAGCCAATTGAAATGTTAAAATGTGTTGAGAAACATATGTTCCAAAAGGGCTATGATTTCTACAACATAGTGAGGATCACATTTGATTCCATGGGAGAGGAAGTCATCCATGGAGTTGAGTGCAAATAAATAGAGAAATACTCTTTGTTGGATGTAAAATTTGAGATTTTAAGTTGACAGATTAACATCCCCAATTTGGTCTAGTTGATTGAAAACTAATGTGAGATTGATAGCCCTCAGGAGAGGGAGTATTGGGAGCTCTAGAGTGGCAGTCGGTATCCTCCCAGCCTAACCATGAAATTAGGGACCAAACTCTAGATTAGTCAATGTTCTTTATGCACTTGGANAAATCCCCAAACATCAAATATCTCAACTTTCAATATGAAATTTCGAGGCATTTCATTTCTTCTAAATATATTGCCTACTCGTTGACATCGATCACAAGTTTTTTTATATCTATAAACATCTCTAAATATAGTAGGCCAATAAAATCCAGCTTATGAAATTTTATAAGCAGTTTTATCAATCCCAAAATGTCCTCCAAATTCATAATCATGACATTTCTGAATGATCAGTTCAGTTTCTTCATAAGTACACATCTTCTCATAATCAGATCCTTACATTATTTATATAAATAAGGCTCATCCCAAAAATATGCTTTCGCATCATGAATGAATTTCCTTTGTTGTTGCAATGTCAGCATAGGTGGCAAAATATCACTTACAATATAATTAACAATATCAGCATACCAAGGTATTTTCCACTCACATTATAAAGTTGTTCGTCTGGGAAACTGTCTGTAATTTCATTGTCTGTATCAGATAATTCATGATTTTCTAATCTTGACAAATGATCAGCAATTTGATTATCAGTTCCCTTTCTATCAATAACTATAAGATCAAATTCTTGTATCAATAATATCCATCTAATCAACCTTGGTTTGACATCCTTTTTTTGCATCAGATATTTAATAGCTGAGTGATCAGTGTGCACAACACATTTAGCTCCAATTAAATAAGATCGAAATTTGTCTAAAGCATAGATGATGGCTAGTAGCTCTTTTTCAGTAACAATATAGTTAATTTGAGCATCATTAAGAGTTTTACTAGTGTAGTATATCACTTTAAAAATCTTTTCATATCTTAATCCAAGAACAACTCCAATAACATAATCACTAGCATCACACATCAATTCAAATGGTTTCTCTCATTTAGGTAAAACTATAATAGGGGCCGTGATTAATTTTTTTTTTTGAACTCAAAGGCATTTAAACAGCTTTCAGTAAATTCAAATTTCTTATCCTTTTCTAAAAGTTAGCATAGAGGTTTAGTAACTTTTGAGAAATCTTTAATAAAATGCCTATAAAAACCAACATGTCCTGAAAACTTCTAACTTCTCTTACACTAGTAGGAGGTGTTAGTTTAGATATAACTCGGATTTTTGTGAAACTCCTAACCTCTCTTACATTAGTAGGAGGTGTTAGTTTAGATATAACTTGAATTTTTGTCTCCTAACCTCTCTTACATTAGTAGGAGGTGTTAGTTTAGATATAACTTGAATTTTTGCAGGTTGTTTAGTAACTTTTGAAAAATCTTTAATAAAACGCCTATAAAATCCAACATGTCCAAGAAAACTCCTAACCTCTCTTACATTAGTGGGAGGTGTTAGTTTAGATATAACTTGGATTTTGCAGGGTCTATTTTCATACCATCTTCCAAAATTTTATGCCTTAACACAATTCCTCCTGCAACCATAAATTGATATTTCTCCCAATTTAAAACTAAATTAGTTCTTTCGCATAACTCCAAAACTTTTTCAAGATATTCTAAGCATGCGTCAAATGATGTTCAAAATACAAAGAAATCATCCATAAATACTTGCAATCCATCATCAGTTAACTTACTAAATATGGACATCATACATCTCTGGAATGTTGCAGGTGCATTATATAATCCGAAAAGCATTCTTCTAAAAGCAAAAGTTCCAAAAGGACTAGTAAATGTTGTCTTTTCTTGATCCAGGAACAATAGGAATTTGATGGTAGCTGGTATATCCATCTAAAAAATAAAAATATTTGTGCCTAGCAAGTCTAATATGAAGTTGATGGTAACCGGTATATCCATCTAAAAAGCAAAAATATTTGTGCCCAGCAAGTCTACTCTAAAAGCAAAAGTTCCAAAAGGACTAGTAAATGTTGTCTTTTCTTGATCCTCAGGAGCAATAAATTTAATGGTAACCGGTATATCCATCTAAAAAACAAAAATATTTGTGCCCAGCAAGTCTATTAACCGGTATATCCATCTAAGAAACAAAAATATTTGTGCCCAACAAGTCTATCTACTATTTGGTCTGGTATATCCATCTAGAAAACAAAAATATTTGTGCCTAGTAAGTTTATCTACTATTTGATCTACAAATAGTAGAGAAAAATGATCTTTCCTAGTGGCAGTGTTTAATTTTCTATAATCAATGCATATGCGCCACCCAGTGACTTGTCTGATAGGTATTAATTCATTATTTTCTTTTATTTCAACAGTCACTCCTCCTTTCTTAGGTACACAATGAATTAGACTTACCCATGCACTATCTGAAAGAGGATATATAATTTCAGTGTCTAACCATTTCAAAATTTCCTTTTTTACTACTTTCATTATAGGGTTTAATCTCCTTTGTGGATCAACACTTGATTTATATTGTTCATCTAATATAATTCTGTGCATACAGATCGAAGGACTAATTCCTTTAATATCCACTAAGGTCCAACCAAAAGCTTTCTTATATCTTTCAATGTATCTAACAGTTTTTGTTCTTATAAATCATTTAATTATGAAGATACAATAGTAGGTAATGTAAATGAGTCTCCCAAAAACACATACTTCAAGTGGTTAGATAATGTTTTCAACTCAAGTTCATGTGGTTTTATAATTGATGGAAATAGATTCTTATCAGCATTACATACTTCAAGTGGCTAGGTAATACTTTCAACTCAAGTTCAGGTGGTTTTATAATTGATGGAAATAGATTCTTATCAGCATTTCTGTAATGTCCAACCTCTCAAATCTTTCCTGAACATAATCTCAATAGTCCTGGAGGTTAGATAGGTTCCATTAGTGTGTAGAGAGCTTGCTAGAGCGTGTAACTGTGAGAAATTCTTTGAGAAATTTTAAGAGTGGAAGGAAAGTGAGAGATTTCTTCCTCTTTGCTACTTTGAAGAGGAATTCCGTGTGCTGTAAAGAAAGGAAGAGATTCAGAGGAACTTTGAGGAGTGTTCNATCAATTAACTAATGTTTCTAATTCTAAAACTAGAGAAAAAATATTAGGCATTTTAAACGAGAAGAAGGAAAAATGTTATTTGTAGAATTCCTATAAAAGTGAAAATGTTTAAATTTTCAAAGAACCTTTTCAATATTAGCAGTTACTAAAAATTCCAAAAAAACAAAAATTTTAAGATTATGAACCCTGTACAAAAATTTTAATTTTTTTAAGGGAGAGAGGGTCAGCTAATCCCCTAATATTCCAAACAAGGATGTTAAACATTTTGTAGCAAATTCCCTCTCCTAGAACCTCTAGTGAGGGTACATTATGAAGCACCATTAGAATAGGAACCATCTTCTGTATTTATTAAGTTTTCTTCACTGAAGTGCAATAGTTCATTAACTCTTTTTTCCTTTTAGATTTTTGAATCATCCATTCATCCTCAAGTTTTGAGAGAGCCCCTTGAAGTGCATGAGGTTCATTTTTATTTGTGTTACTCCCTTCACCCCCTTGAAACATAGTCACACGCTTAAACAAGCTATCATCCCTACAGTTTTCCATAGCCTTGTCAAAAAAGACACCCCTATTATCAACAACCACACCAAGAGTATCAACATCCCCAACATCCACACCTCATTGAGAGGGGAAGCTTTGGCACTCTTGGAGGCAAAAATATCATCCCTTTTACTCTCACTTACTTTTAAGTCCGGATGTAGAAGATAACATTGAGAATCAGAGTGACCAAACATTCTACAATTGGAATAGTATGGCTGATGTTGCTTTAAACCCACTTTCTGCCAATACCTATTATGGGAAAAACCTTAATATCTTGTTCTACCAAGACCCTAGCTACAGCAGGTATAATGATAGAAAAGGTAGGGAAGTCCATCTTAAGGGGTCTCCCAAAGATGGCTGCCAATTAGAAAAGGACTTGGTGATTATAGAGGTGTAGCTTTAACCCCGAAAATTTAATTCAAAGAGGAACAACTGGAAGCTCCGTTTGCGAGTCAAAATCAACATACTACTTAAGGATCTTCATCACCCCATTGTTAATTCACATAATTTTTCTAGCGAAAAGCTAAGTATAGTCCTCTTCGTTAGAGAGTTGAATTAAAATATGGCGACCATCAAGCAATCCAAATTTCCATTCCCCTTTCAACTTGAAATTCTCAAAATCCCGACGAGTTGGCTCAAGTTTTGAATGACCATATAAGAACTTGCCCGCTAAAACCAATCTACAAGAAGCCACTAAGGAGGCACATCAGAAATAAATAAAACATGTTTATCATTTTTTTAACCAAACTTTTTAACCAAAGAAGCCTCACCTGAAACTATCAAAACATCACGAAAGGATTGAGGAAAAACTAGAGTACGAGAAGAGGCAACACTCGTCGATTTTCCCGTGGCCACATCAGCGAAGGAGCTGAGCAAATTTCCTATAGCGAATCCCAAAGACGCGATCGAGATCAAGGGAGTACGCCAACAGATGATAAAACCTTAGCAGAGCCACCAATGACTGACATTCTCTTTTTATATAAAGCTAGACGTGTATATATATATATATATATATATATATTGAACAATACTTTTTAATTTATTTTGGATGACTACTCAATTACCACTCAATTCCATTTACTTATCTAATACCAAAATTATTTAACATTTATTACATTTTACATATGGGTGAAAAAATAAACTTCTGTTTTTTTTTAAGTTAAAATATTGATATTTCTCATGTGATAGGGAGGATTTGGTTGAAAAAGAGATAAATGTAAAAATTAATGTGGCAATGTTTCAGATGTAAATACCTGAAATTAGGCGGTGTGTGTGAAATAACAGAAGTCTAGGTTTTCATCCATTATATTTTACATAAGTCTAGGTTTTCATATATCGTCGCTTTCCGCCGTAGGGACTGGAACCGCCGCGCCTTCTTTCTTCATACTTGTTTTCTCTCTTGTCCGGAATGTCGATAGGTGAGCAAGCTTGCAGCCTCGCTGCTCTGATTCTCTACGATGATGGTATCCCCATCACGGTATTCCCCTCTCGTTCACCTTAGAAAAAAAAAAATACTTTCTAGTTCTTCCCTTTCTCTCTGATTCTTTTATGTTAATCAGGCGGAGAAGATCTCCACGCTGTTAAAATCTGCGAATATTTCGGTGGAATCTTTCTGGGCCACTTTGATTGCAAAGCTTCTTGAGAAGAAAAATGTTGATGATCTAATTCTTAACGTTGGATCCGGTTCGATTCACTATTTTGTTATGTTTCTTTTGATTTGCTTTGCAATCTAGCCGATGTTATTTTTCATCTTTTCCCTTTGAAAAAGATCACCTAATATAGTCGATTTGCTTTTTTATTGATTTTTAGGCGGTGGTGGTGCCCCTGTGGCTGTGGCGGCTCCAGCAGCTGGTGGTGGGGCCGGTGCAGCACAAGATGCTGCCCCTGCGGTAGAGGAGAAGAAGGTGTTTGTTGTGTTTTGTTTCCTGATATATTCTATAACAGTTTTAATACTAGGTCATGCAGGATGCTTACTATTCTATTGGATTTTTGTTTTAATCTGCAGGAGGAGCCCAAAGAAGAAAGTGATGAAGATATGGGTTTCAGTCTTTTTGATTAGAAATTATCTTTTCTTTCTTTATTTTGATTGACAAACACTTTTAATTATCATGTGTCATTAATGTATGATTTATTTAGGAATCTCAATGTTGTTGTGGTATCTTGTGTTTTGGTTATAGACTATGGATCTGTCTACAAGAAAAATCTGTTTTCAACCTTATTTTTTCCTTTTATTGAATCATTTTTGCATCATAAATGAAAGTGTTGTTGTTCACTATGAGGTCATGACAATCATGTTTCTTTCTGCTACACTTCCACTGTGTAACCATTGTTGTAGGACTTATCCCTATTTTTTGGCTTGATTTATGAATCCTCTATCTGTTTCATTACTGTTGGGTATTGATTCTTTTGTTAAATCTTTTTAATTGTAATCATGTTTATGTAAATTTTATTCTTATTCTATTTAAATTATCTGTCTTTTTAAGACACTTGTTTTTATGGTTCAAACTTCATATTATTTGCATTGCTCAGGAAAAAAACTTGAATTATAGAGCTCTACCTTGGAGTCTAAAGGCCTTCGTTTGAGTAGAACTAAAACTGAATACATGGAATGTAATTTTAGTAGTAGTAGCTTTAGTGACAGAAATGTAACTATGGGTGATCAAATTATTAAAAGGTGTGAACGCTTTAGTTATCTCGGGACTATTGTTAAAAGTGATGGTGATATTGATGGGAATGTTATTAGTAGATTTCAAGTTGGTTGGTTGAAGTGGAGGAATGCTTCGGGCCAATGGTGTGATAGAAAGGTACCGCGTTGACTGAAAGAAAAATTTTATAAGATGGTGGTGACCCCTGCAATGCTCTATGACGCTGAATGTTGGCCTTTAAAAGAGAAGCATAAAACTAAGTTAAGTGTTGTCGAGATGAGAGTGATTGGTTGGATGGGTGGCTTTACACTTAGAGACAAAATGCGAAATGAATATATCTATGATAGAGTTGGTGTAGCTCCAGAGACGGACAAAATTAGTGAGAGTCGTCTTAAATGGTTTGGTCACATTAAACGTCGATCACTTGATGATTTGATTAGAAGAGTAAATGTTTTAGATTTTACTTATGTTAAGAAAACCAGAGGTAGACCTAGGAAGACTTGGGCATTGTATAAAAAATGATCTTAATTTATTAGAAATAATTGAAAATATGACACTAAATAGGACGCAATGGAGAAAGAATTCATGCAGCCAACCCCACTTAGTGTGATAAAGGTTTTGTTGTTGTTGTTGTTGCACATTGCCGTTCCTTTTGCTTACTTTTTACTTTATCTTAAATACTTGTTGATTTTACAATGCGTCTTATACTGTTATTTCTTCCACTTTTCTCTGTATCTGGGCAAGCTACTTGCTTTAAATTGCTAATTTTGGATACGCTCAATTTGCTAGTATTTTTTTTATACCCTATACTTGGATCTTCACAACATATTTGGTCTTATTATAGCTTAAAAAAATGATTTTTTTTGTCTCCTTGATAATACTTTGTTGTAAATGAATCCTAAGGCCCTTCTCAATTTGACCATATTTGCAATTGTAAAAGTTATATTCTTATACCCCTACAGTTTTAAATAGTTGATCCATGATACTTGAGAAAATACCCTTCCGATAGTATTTTTTTCTTAATAATTTTTAAAACTAATCATCTATTTTAATTCGCCAAATTTATATATCATAAGCTTGTTTGGTAGTTAATTTTTTGGTTTGTTTATTCTAAATGTTTCATCCACCATCGAACTACTAGAAAACAAATATGTTTGCTCATGGTAAAATTTAATGTATGAGAATTTAAAAAACATTTGGATGAAAGATGATAATTCTGTTGTGTATTAAAAAATTGTGTGCTATTTTTATTTAAAAAATAATTGTGTTTTATTTATGTAAATATAATTTTTTTAAGTGATGTGAAATTTATTTAAATATCATGATTTATTGACTCAAATTTGACAAAAGCCAAATATGCTCTCTTCTTATGTCCTAAAGAGAGTAAAATTTACCTTTCTAAATGAACAAAGCTATTTGTCCCCACACATCTTTGATCACCCATTGCAAATTTTGTTGATAATCTTCAAAAGTAGTTAAGAGATAAAAAGTTGCTTAAATTTATCATTTAGCCTTTTCAAATCTTACCCATTCCAAATTTATAATGGATTATGAAAGATGCATGATGATAATTGATTATATTTTTGTAATGGCATTTTATATTATGAATTGTTGTGTTCGTTGGATAGTGGAATTTTGGGTAGAATTTTTTGGAGCGATGGCAAGCAAGAATCGGATTAGCAACATACAAGTTTTGTAAAGATGGTATTCTTTGGAATTCTCCCTCCAAATATAACCGTTGGTCTAGGAATTTTTATTTACTATGGTGACATGTTATTGTAGTGTAGAATTTTATATGTAGTTGTTGAATAGCTCATATTTTTTTGTCAGACAAGTATCCAGTGAAAATACATTTGAGCTCTCGAGTTTGCTTCGTGGTATACATGGAAAAAGGTGTGCATGAAGATTTTAATTAGAATGGATGTGTTGATTTGGGAATGGCAATGTGTTTAGAGGAGAATTCGACTAAAAATTTGGAAATTTATGTTTGGGTGACCATTATATTAATGAGAAATATAGCATTTACAAGAGCTCACCTTGGAATTATTTTGGAACATTTAATTNGTCTACAAGAAAAATCTGTTTTCAACCTTATTTTTTCCTTTTATTGAATCATTTTTGCATCATAAATGAAAGTGTTGTTGTTCACTATGAGGTCATGACAATCATGTTTCTTTCTGCTACACTTCCACTGTGTAACCATTGTTGTAGGACTTATCCCTATTTTTTGGCTTGATTTATGAATCCTCTATCTGTTTCATTACTGTTGGGTATTGATTCTTTTGTTAAATCTTTTTAATTGTAATCATGTTTATGTAAATTTTATTCTTATTCTATTTAAATTATCTGTCTTTTTAAGACACTTGTTTTTATGGTTCAAACTTCATATTATTTGCATTGCTCAGGAAAAAAACTTGAATTATAGAGCTCTACCTTGGAGTCTAAAGGCCTTCGTTTGAGTAGAACTAAAACTGAATACATGGAATGTAATTTTAGTAGTAGTAGCTTTAGTGACAGAAATGTAACTATGGGTGATCAAATTATTAAAAGGTGTGAACGCTTTAGTTATCTCGGGACTATTGTTAAAAGTGATGGTGATATTGATGGGAATGTTATTAGTAGATTTCAAGTTGGTTGGTTGAAGTGGAGGAATGCTTCGGGCCAATGGTGTGATAGAAAGGTACCGCGTTGACTGAAAGAAAAATTTTATAAGATGGTGGTGACCCCTGCAATGCTCTATGACGCTGAATGTTGGCCTTTAAAAGAGAAGCATAAAACTAAGTTAAGTGTTGTCGAGATGAGAGTGATTGGTTGGATGGGTGGCTTTACACTTAGAGACAAAATGCGAAATGAATATATCTATGATAGAGTTGGTGTAGCTCCAGAGACGGACAAAATTAGTGAGAGTCGTCTTAAATGGTTTGGTCACATTAAACGTCGATCACTTGATGATTTGATTAGAAGAGTAAATGTTTTAGATTTTACTTATGTTAAGAAAACCAGAGGTAGACCTAGGAAGACTTGGGCATTGTATAAAAAATGATCTTAATTTATTAGAAATAATTGAAAATATGACACTAAATAGGACGCAATGGAGAAAGAATTCATGCAGCCAACCCCACTTAGTGTGATAAAGGTTTTGTTGTTGTTGTTGTTGCACATTGCCGTTCCTTTTGCTTACTTTTTACTTTATCTTAAATACTTGTTGATTTTACAATGCGTCTTATACTGTTATTTCTTCCACTTTTCTCTGTATCTGGGCAAGCTACTTGCTTTAAATTGCTAATTTTGGATACGCTCAATTTGCTAGTATTTTTTTTATACCCTATACTTGGATCTTCACAACATATTTGGTCTTATTATAGCTTAAAAAAATGATTTTTTTTGTCTCCTTGATAATACTTTGTTGTAAATGAATCCTAAGGCCCTTCTCAATTTGACCATATTTGCAATTGTAAAAGTTATATTCTTATACCCCTACAGTTTTAAATAGTTGATCCATGATACTTGAGAAAATACCCTTCCGATAGTATTTTTTTCTTAATAATTTTTAAAACTAATCATCTATTTTAATTCGCCAAATTTATATATCATAAGCTTGTTTGGTAGTTAATTTTTTGGTTTGTTTATTCTAAATGTTTCATCCACCATCGAACTACTAGAAAACAAATATGTTTGCTCATGGTAAAATTTAATGTATGAGAATTTAAAAAACATTTGGATGAAAGATGATAATTCTGTTGTGTATTAAAAAATTGTGTGCTATTTTTATTTAAAAAATAATTGTGTTTTATTTATGTAAATATAATTTTTTTAAGTGATGTGAAATTTATTTAAATATCATGATTTATTGACTCAAATTTGACAAAAGCCAAATATGCTCTCTTCTTATGTCCTAAAGAGAGTAAAATTTACCTTTCTAAATGAACAAAGCTATTTGTCCCCACACATCTTTGATCACCCATTGCAAATTTTGTTGATAATCTTCAAAAGTAGTTAAGAGATAAAAAGTTGCTTAAATTTATCATTTAGCCTTTTCAAATCTTACCTATTCCAAATTTATAATGGATTATGAAAGATGCATGATGATAATTGATTATATTTTTGTAATGGCATTTTATATTATGAATTGTTGTGTTCGTTGGATAGTGGAATTTTGGGTAGAATTTTTTGGAGCGATGGCAAGCAAGAATCGGATTAGCAACATACAAGTTTTGTAAAGATGGTATTCTTTGGAATTCTCCCTCCAAATATAACCGTTGGTCTAGGAATTTTTATTTACTATNCTTTTGGACAAAATGTTCTCTTTAAAGATGTGGATGAGTTTTCCCAAGAGTCGCTTACGCACCCCTCCAAAATNAAGGTTGCTTTCTTAAATTTGAACTCTTCATCATAACAAAAACTTTGTTTTGTTTTTGTAAGTTTACTTTTGAAAGTTTAGCAATTAGTTTAATTAGCTTAGTCAAGAGAAATGACATCAACAATACCCTCTAATAATAATCCAGCCAAGCCAACCAATANCTAAATTTGAACTCTTCATCATAACAAAAACTTTGTTTAGTTTTTGTAAGTTTACTTTTGAAATTTTGGCAATTAATTTAATTAGCTTAGTCAAGAGAAATGACATCAACAATACCCTCTAATAATAATCCAGCCAAGCCAACCAATATAGTCCAAAAACCTGACAAAGCAAATAAACCAACAAAAGATTAAAAACCACAATAAAGGAAATTAACTTTCAACAACAATGAAAAAGAAACAAAAGTAACCCATAAATCAAATACTAAGGAAAAAATTTTAACACAACAGTGACCAGCCCTATACTAGCTTACAGTAAGGAAAATCTAATAAATCACCTCCAATGAACCTTTTTAGCTCTAAGGGGGGAGAGATTCCCACCCAAAATGGGAAACACACCATCAAGCTAACCCCTTGGTAGGCCGTTTACCTTTTCTAAATATAAAATTTTAATCCACATGTAATTTCAACCTTGATATTTGTTCGCAAATTCTGTTTAAAACATAAAGTATATTCCAAGGGGGTTGAATTATAAGCAAAATATAATCAAATAAAGAAAGAGAATCAATCTCCACAAGAATATTATTCCATCCTGCACTAGCCACACAGAGTAAAGCCAGTAAAACAACCCAACCTTCAACCTCAAGAGGAGAATCAGTCACAACAAGGGATAAGAAAAACCTATGCAGACCTCATGAATATCCCTAAAAAGCTCTCCAGCACCAGCCCCAAAAAAACTCCAGCTACCATTTATATTGATCTTGATCCATCCAACAAAGAGGGGAGGGGGGCATCTAACCAATTTAAGGGCAGAGACTTCAGCATTAGAAAAGGGAGACCCTTTAAAGAACGAAATCTTAAATTGGTTAAAGCAAACAATTTTAGATAGGCAGGCTAGAATATTGGCAATGAATGCCTGAGATTTAAAATGCTCACCCTTATGCTTACAAGAATTTCAAGCCATCCATACAAACCACATACCTATATATGGGAAATATGGCAAAATGTGTTTCATATTGACACCATCAGCCCAGTAAGAAGAGCATTCCACCACATTGCCCCAAGAAGAAGAAATTTTCCTAAGGAAAAAACCCCCAAAAAATTCCCAAACATGCATAGAGACAGAACATTTGAAATATAAGTCATTTAATATTTGTTCCTCCTTCCTACACAGATAGCACTATGAAGCACCTCGTAGACCTTTTATTTTCAGAATATCATCATAAGGCAGAAGCTTATGATGTGTCTCCACACAAAAATCTCATAGAAGTGGATAAGTCTTTGCCCCATAAGTTAAATGGCCAATCCAATTTATCAAAGTGGTATAAATCAACATAAATAGATTTAGAAAGAGATGTGATTTGGAATTTGATTAAGAAAGAGTCATCTTTATCAATGTTTATTGGGATCTTGGTTATAACCTCGGCAATCTAGCCCATTACCCCCCTAAGGAGGTCAAAATTCCACGACACCTTTTTCCAAAAGTTAGAAAACAATGCCAACCCATGTGTCTCCCAACCAGCCAGGCTACTCAGTACAGAATCAGTTCAATTGTCCTTCTAAAAGGACACTTTTCCTTTTCTCAATATCCCAATAAATATAATTGACAGCAGTGACCAATCAGAGCCTTCCACATTTTAGAATCCCTAGATTTCCAAGATATATAAGCTGGATGAGAGAAAAAATAGTACTTTTCCATCATGAAATCATACCATAAAGAGCCCCCTCTTCTAAATTTGAACCATGACTTAATGAAGTTGATATTAACAATATTTTAGAGCTCTTTAAGTCCTGAACCACCAACAAACAAAGGCTTGCATACCTTTTTCTAGTTGACCCAAATCCTTCTAGAAGAGTGCCCTACAGAAAAAAAATTTGTTAAAGCATTTTCAAGCATAACTTGAGTGCTAGCTTTGAGTTCAAGAACCTGTAAATCATAAAGAGGTAAAGCATTTAACACACTTCTTATCAAAGTAATTCTGCCACCAAATGAAAGAAAGTTATTCCTCCAATATAGGATTTTATTTTCACTTTCTTGACCATAGAATTCATTTGTGATTATTTCATTCTTCCTCTCAAAAGATGAACACCAAGGTATTTGATAGGAAGAGAAGAGATTACATAACCAGTAAAATCAAAAATCCACCTAGCCATGTCTTCCTTCACATTCTTCCCTAAGATAATACAACACTTCTTCTTATTAAATCCCAAATCAATGACCTTTTGGAATTTTCCCAGAGTGTCATAGAATAGAGAAACAACTCACTTGGTAGCATTAGAAAAGAAAATAGCATCATTGGCATAAGCTATATGGCTAACTATCTTTTTAGCTTTGTGAGAATAAGCCATTTTTGGATTAGAAGTTTGTACCTTGTTCAATAACTTGGAAAAGTAGTCAAATTTCATAATAAATATAGTAGGGGATAGGGGATCAACTTGTCTAATACCTCTTTTAGCAGAAAAGAAACCAAAAGAAGTTCCATTAATCAATATACTGTAATTATTATATTTTGACCATCTACTTATAAGTAAGCAGAAAGAGTTATTCAAACCTTTAGCTTTCAGAATTTAAATAATGAAATCCCAACTAACAATGTCATATGCCTTTTTAATATCTAATTTCACAATAATATTCCCTCCTCGGCATTTTTTATCAAGATCTTCAACTACTTCCTGGGCTAAGAAAATATTGTCAGTGATATCCCTATCTTTAATGAAAATTGATTGATGAGGAGATATAATGTGAGGATGAGGGGGATGTAACCTTTTCACTAAAACTTTGCTGATAATTTTTGAAATAATAGAAGTTAAATAATTAGGTCTAAATTGGTCCTAAGTGATTTTTTCATTGCTTTTAAGAACACGCACAATGATAGAAAACATAAAAACAGCTACCAAGATCCTCCACAAGAAAGAAACTTTCAATAGCTTTGATTACCTCCACCTTGATAATATCCCAACTTTTTAAATAAAAGTCAGTTGTGAATCCATTTGGGTCAGCAACCTTATTATCATTGACTTCTTTAAGAGCCCTAAGGATTTCTTCTTCCATAGGGACATAGCAAAGATTGAGACCTTCCATATACCCTTTGTCATCATTGAATAAATCATCCTCCATGTTAGATACCTGTCAACCAGTAAAGATTTTAGAGAAATAATCCACAATATTATTTTCAATATCATTAATATCAGTAATCCATCCCCCATTATCATCCTTCACTCTTAGGATAGTATTTATGTTCCTTCTATGCTTGATTGTAGCATGAAAATACCTAGTGTTTCTGTCACCCTCAGCAAAGTGAGTAATACTAGCTTTTTTGGAGGAGAAAGTTCTCTTCTTGCTTGATAGCAAAAAGAAGTGCTTTATGTGTAATTGTAAGTTCTTCAACAGTGTTATTAGTAGTGAAATCTCTAGCTTCAAGCTCATTTACTTTCAACTTAGCTTCAAGCACTTTCTTATGAACATCACCAAAAGAATCCCAGTTCCATTTCTCTAAGCAAGAAGCCACTCTTTTTTGCAATTTCAAAAGGATGAACCAATGGCTACCTACAATGGTAGAGGGATTCCAAACATCTTTAATAGTATCAAGAAAAGAAGGATAAGAAGACCAAATGGTAAGATATCTGAAATGATAAACAAATGATTTAGTGAAGAAATCAATAGATAGTGAAAGAGGTTTATGATCAGAGCCAAATTAGTTAAGATGATAAACTTTCAGAACATTATATGTATTCAAACAATCTTGTTTAACAAAGAATCCATCTATTCCAAGTAAATTAAGGCCAATAAAATCTGAATCAAAGAAGTTAGCCTCCAAAGCCATGTCACAAAACTTTGCAATAAGGTAAGGATCAACCACTCTACCTCTACTCTTTCTTGAATTTTTCATAATCATGTTGAAATCTCCCCCAACAAAACAACTTTCCTTAGTAAGACCACCCAAAGCCATAATTTTTTCTCATAGGTCCAACCTTGCATGATGTAAAGTACTTACATACACAAAATCATTGAGGCTCAACCCTTGAAATCCTCTTTTTCAAAATAAGTGAGCAAAAATTGAGGATCGTCAGCATTCAAGTTTAAAGTAACATCTTTTCAAAAACAACCAAATTTTATTTGTAGAATTCCTATAAAAGTGAAAATGTTTAAATTTCCAAAGAACCTTTTTAATATTAGCAGTCACTAAAGGTTCCAAAAAACCAAAAAAATTATGAGGGAGAGAGGCTCAGTGAATTCCCTAATATTCCAGACAAGGATGTTAAACATGTTGTAGCAAATTCCCTCTCCTAGAACCTTTAGTGATGGTATGTTGTGAAGCTCCATCATAACAGGAACCATGTTCTGTATTAATTAAGTTTTCCTCACTAAGGTGCAATAGTTCATTAACTCTTTTTTTTCCTTTTAGATTTTTAAACCATCCATTCATCCTCAAGGTTTGAGAGAGCCCCTTAAAGTGCATGAGGTTCATTTTTATTTGTGTTACTCCCTTCACCAATCTGAAACATAGCCACAGGCTTAACTAGGCCATCATCCCTACAGTTTTCCATAGTCTTGTCAAAAGAGGCACCCCTATTATCAGCAACCACACCAATAATATCAACATCCTCAGCATCCACCACCACATTGGGAGGGGAAGCTTTGGCACCCTTGGAGGCAAAAATATCATCCCTTTTAGTCTCACTTACTTTCAATTCCGAATGTAGGTGAGAACATTGGGAAACAGAGTGGCAAAAAATTCTACAATTGGAACAAAATGGAGGATGTTGCTTTAAACTCACTTTATGCCAATGCATATTATGGGAAGAACCCATCCAAATTTCCTCAGAAAAAGATTGAGTAATATATCATTTTACTAAGACCCTAGCTGCAGCAGGTCTAATGATAGAAATGGTAGGGGAGTCCATCTTAAGGGTTCTCCCAAAGATGGCAGCCAATTAGAAAATGACTTGGTGATTATAGAGGTGTAGCTTTAATCCCGAAAATTTTATTCAAATAGGAACAATTGGAGGCTCCGTTTGAGGGTCAAAATCAACATACTACTTAAGAATCTTCATCACCCTATTGTCAATTCACATAATTTTCCTAGCGAAAAGCTAAATATAGTCCTCTTCGTTAGAGAGTTGAATTAAAATATGGTGACCATCAAGCAATCCAATTTTCAATTCCCCTTTCAGCTTGAAATTCTCAAAATCCCAACGAGTTGGCTCAAGTTTAGAATGACCGTGCAAGAACTTGCCCGCCAAAGCCAATCGACAAGAAGTCGGTAAGGAGGCACATTCCACATCAGAAAGAAATAAAGCATGTTTATCATTTTTTTTATCGGACTTTTTAACCAAAGAAGCCTCACCCAAAACTATCAAAATATCATGAAAGGATTGAGGAAAAACTAGAGTACAAGAAGAGGCAGCACTCGTCAATTTCCCCGTGGCCACTTCAGCAAATGAGCTGAGCAAATTTCTTATAGCGAACCCTAAAGACGCGATCGAGATTAAGGGAGTATGCCAACGGGCGACAAAACCTTAGCAAAGCCATCAGTGACCGACATTCTCTTTTTATATAAAGCTACTTTTATATATATATATATATATATANACAGTGACCAACCCTATACTAGCTTAATGTAAGGAAAATCTAATAAATCACCTCAAATGAACCTTTTTAACTCTATGGGGGAGAGATTCCCACCCAGAATGGGAAACACCCCATCAAGCTAACCACTTGGTAGGTCGTT
The DNA here is from genome assembly GCA_002079205.1 of Phalaenopsis hybrid cultivar. Classification (NCBI taxonomy): domain Eukaryota; kingdom Viridiplantae; phylum Streptophyta; class Magnoliopsida; order Asparagales; family Orchidaceae; genus Phalaenopsis; species Phalaenopsis hybrid cultivar. The sequence goes on from JXCR01143467.1 coordinate 89,551, forward strand.
TACCTTTTCTAAGTATAAAATTTTAATCCACATGTAATTTCAACCTTGATATTTGTTCGCAAATCCTGTTTAAAACATAAAGTATATTCCAAGGGGGTTGAATTATAAGCAAAATTTAATCGAATAAAGAAAGAGAATCAATCTCCACAAGAATATTATTCCATCCTGCACTAGCCACACAGAGTAAAGCCAGTAAAACAACCCAACCTTCAACCTCAAGAGGAGAATCAGTCACAACAAGGGATAAGAAAAACCTATGCAGACCTCATGAATATCCCTAAAAGGCTCTCCAGCACCAGCCCCAAAAAAACTCCAGCTACCATCTATATTGATCTTGATCCATCCAGCAGAGAGGGGAGGGGGGCATCTAACCAATTTAAGGGCAGAGACTTCAGCATTAGAAAAGGGAGACCCTTCAAAGAAGGAAATCTTAAATTGTTTAAAGCAAACAGTTTTAGATAGGCAGGCTAGAATATTGGCAATGACTGCCTGGGATTTAAAATGCCTTATGCTTACAAGCATTTCAAGCCATCCATACAAACCACATAATTATATATGGGAAATATGGCAAAATGTGTTTCATATTGACACCATCAGCCCAGAAAGAAGAGCATTCCACCACATTGCCCCAAGAAGAAGAAATTTTCCTAAGGAAAAAATTCCCAAAAAATCACCAAACATGCATAGAGAAAGAACATTTGAAATATAAGTCATTTAATATTTGTTCCTCCTTCCTACATAGATAACACTATGAAGCACCTCGTGGACCTTTTATTTTCAGAATATCATCATAAGGCAGAAGCTTATGATGTGTCTCCACACAAAAAGCTCATAGAAGTGGATAAGTCTTTGCCCCATAAGTTAAATGGCCAATCCAATTTATCAAAGTGGTATAAATTAACATAAATAGATTTAGAAAGAGATGTGATTTGGAATTTGATTAAGAAAGGGTCATCTATATCAATGTTTACTGGGATCTTGGTTATAACCTCAGCAGTCTAGCCCATGACCTCCCTGAGGAGGTCAAAATCCCATGACACCTCTTTCCAAAAATTAGAAAACAATGCCAACCCATGTGTCTCCCAACCAGCCAAGCTACTCAGTACAGAATCAGTTCAATTGTCCTTCTAAAAGGACACTTTTCCTTTTCTCAATATCCCAATAAATATAATTGGCAGAAATGACCAATCAGAGCCTTCCACATTTTAGAATCCCTAGATTTCCAAGATACATAAGCTGGATGAGAGAAAAAATAGTACTTTTCCATCATGAAATCATACCATAAAGAGCCCCCTCTTCTAAATTTGAACCATGACTTAATGAAGTTGATATTAACAATATTTTAGAGCTCTTTAAGTCCTGAACCACCAACAAACAAAGGCTTGCATACCTTTTTCTAGTTGACCCAAATCCTTCTAGAAGAGTGTCCTATAGAAAGAAATTTGTTAAAACATTTTCAAGCATAACTTGAGTGCTAGCTTTGAGTTCAAGAACCTGTAAATCATAAAGAGTTAAAGCATTTAACACACTTCTTATCAAAGTAATTCTGCCACCAAATGAAAGAAAGTTATTCCTCCAATATAGGATTTTATTTTTCACTTTCTCGACCATAGAATTCATTTGTGATTATTTCATTCTTCCTCTCAGAAGATGAACACCAAGGTATTTGATAGAAAGAGAAGAGATTACATAACTAGTCAAATCAGTAATCCACCTAGTCATGTCGTCCTTCACATTCTTCCCTAAGATAATACAACAATTCTTCTTATTAAATCCCAAACCAGTGACCTTTTGGAATTTTCCCAGAGTGTCATAGAATAGAGAAACAACTCACTTGGTAGCATTAGAAAAGAAAATTGCATCATTGACATAAGCTATATGGTTAACTATCTTTTAGCTTTTTGAGAATAAGCCATTTTTGGATTAGAAGTTTGTACCTTGTTCAATAACTTGGAAAAGTAGTCAAATTTCATAATAAATATAATAGGGGATAGGGGATCAACTTGTTTAATACCCCTCTTAGCAGAAAAGAAACCAAAAGAAGTTCCGTTAATCAATATACTGTAATTATTACATTTTGACCATCTAGTTATAAGTAAGCAGAAAGAGTTATTCAAACCTTTAGCTTTTAGAATTTAAATATTGAAATCCCAACTAACAATGTCATATGCCTTTTTAATATCTAATTTCACAATAATATTCCCTCAGCATTTTTTATCAAGATCTTCAACTATTTCCTGGGCTAAGAGAATATTGTCAGTGATATCCCTATCTTTAATGAAAACTGATTGATGAGGAGATACAATGTGAGGATGAGGGGGATGTAACCTTTTCACTAAAACTTTGCTGATAATTTTTGAAATAATAGAAGTTAAATAAATAGGTCTAAATTGGTCCCAAGTGATTTTTTCATTGCTTTTAAGAACACGCACAATGATAGAAGACATAAAACAACTTCCAGGATCCTCCACAAGAAAGAAACTTTCAATAGCTTTGATTACCTCCACCTTGATAATATCCCAACTTTTCAAATAAAAGTCAGTTGTGAATCCATTTGGGCCAGCAACCTGATTATAATTGACTTCTTTAAGAGCCCTAAGGATTTCTTCTTCCATAGGGACATAGCAAAGATTGAGACCTTCCATATANAGCAGAAAGAGTTATTCAAGCTTTAGCTTTTAGAATTTAAATAATAAAATCCCAACTAACAATGTCATATGCCTTTTTAATATCTAATTTCACAATAATATTCCCTCCTCGGCATTTTTTATCAAGATCTTCAACTATTTCCTGGGCTAAGAGAATATTGTCAGTGATATCCCTATCTTTAATGAAAACTAATTGATGAGGAGATATAATGTGAGGATGAGGGGGATGTAATTTTTTCACTAAAACTTTGCTGATAATTTTTGAAATAATAGAAGTTAAATAAATAGGTCTAAATTGGTCCCAAGTGATTTTTTTATTGCTTTTAAGAACACGCACAATGATAGAAGACATAAAACAGCTACCAGGATCCTCCACAAGAAAGAAACTTTCAATAGCTTTGATTACCACCACCTGTCAACCAGTAAAGATTTTAGAGAAATAATCCACAATATTATTTCCAATATCATTAAGATCAGTAATCCATCCCCCATTATCATCCTTCACTCTTAGGATAGTATTTATGTTCCTCCTATGCTTGATTGTNATCAACCAGTAAAGATTTTAGAGAAATAATCCACAATATTATTTCCAATATCATTAATATCAGTAATCCATCCCCCATTATCATCCTTCACTCTTAGGATAGTATTTATGTTCCTCCTATGCTTGATTGTAGCATGAAAATACCTAGTGTTTCTGTCACCCTAAGCAAAGTGAGTAATACTAGCTTTTTGGTGGAGAAAGTTCTCTTCTTGCTTAATAGCAAAAAGAAGTGCTTTATGTGTAATTGTAAGTTCTTTAACAGTGTTATTAGTAGTGAAATCTCTAGCTTCAAGCTCGTTTACTTTCAACTCAGCTTCAAGCACTTTCTTATGAANATGTTATTAGTAGTGAAATCTCTAGCTTCAAGCTCGTTTACTTTCAACTCAGCTTCAAGCACTTTCTTATGAACATCACCGAAAGACTCCCAGTTCCATTTCTTTAAGCAAGAAGCCACTCTTTTTTGCAATTTCAAAAGGATGAACCAATGGCTACCTCCAATGGTAGAGGGATTACAAACATCTTTAATAGTATCAAGAAAAGAAGGATAAGAAGACCAAATGTTAAGAGATCTGAAATGATAAACAAATGATTTAGTGAAGAAATCAATAGATAGCAAAAGAGGTTTATGATCAGAGCCAGATTAATTAAGATGATAAACTTTCAGAACATTATATGTATTCAGACAATCCTGTTTAACAAAGAATCCATCTATTCCCAAGTAAATTAAGGCCAATAAAATCTGAATCAAAGAAGTTAGCCTCCAAAGCCATGTCACAAAACTTTGCANTCAATGGTAGAGGGATTCCAAACATCTTTAATAGTATCAAGAAAAGAAGGATAAGAAGACCAAATGTTAAGATATCTGAAATGATAAACAAATGATTTAGTGAAGAAATCAATAGCTAGCAAAACAGGTTTATGATCAGAGCCAGATTAATTTAGATGATAAACTTTCATAACATTACATGTATTCAGAAAATCTTGTTTAACAAAGAATCCATCTATTCCAAGTAAATTAAGGCCAATAAAATCTGAATCAAAGAAGTTGGTCTCCAAAGCCATGTCACAAAACTTTGCAATAAGGTAAGGATAACCCACTCTACCTCCACTCTTTCCTGAATTTTTCATAATCATGTTGAAATCTCCCCCAACAAAACAACTTTCCTTAGTAAAACCACCCAAAGCAATATTTTTTTTCCCATAGGTCCAACCTTGCATGATGTTAAGTACTTGCATACACAAAATCATTGAGGCTCAACCCTTGAAATCCTCTTTTTCAAAATAAGTGAGCAAAAATTGAGGATCATCAGCAATCAATTTTAAAGTAACCTCTTTTCCAAAACAACCAAATTTTATTTGTAGAATTCTTATAAAAGTGAAAATGTTTAAATTTCCAAAGAACCTTTTTAATATTAGCAGTCACTAAAGGTTCCAAAAAATTAAAAAAATTATGAGGGAGAGAGGGTCAGTGAATTCCCTAATATTCTAGACAAGAATGTTAAACATGTTGTAGCAAATTCCCTCTCCTAGAACCTCTAGTGATGGTATGTTGTGAAGCTCCATCAGAACAGGAACCATGTTCTGTATTAATTAAGTTTTCCTCACTAAGGTGCAATAGTTCATTAACTCTTTTTTTTCCTTTTAGATTTTTAAACCATCCATTCATCCTCAAGGTTTGAGAGAGCCCCTTAAAGTGCATGAGGTTCATTTTTATTTGTGTTACTCCCTTCACCAATCTGAAACATAGCCACAGGCTTAACTAGGCCATCATCCCTACAGTTTTCCATAGCCTTGTCAAAAGAGGCACCCCTATTATCAGCAACCACACCAATAATATCAATATCCTCAGCATCCACCACCACATTGGGAGGGGAAGCTTTGGCACCCTTGGAGGCAAAAATATCATCCCTTTTAGTCTCACTTACTTTCAATTCTGGATGTAGGTGATAACATTAGGAATCAGAGTGGCCAAAAATTCTACAATTGGAACAAAATGGAGGATGTTGCTTTAAAATCACTTTATGCCAATACCTATTATGGGAAGAACCTATCCAAATTTCCTCAGAAAAAGATTGAGTAATATATTATTTTACTAAGACCCTAGCTGCAGCAGGTCTAATGTTAGAAATGGTAGGGGAGTCCATCTTAAGGGTTCTCCCAAAGATGGCAGCCAATTAGAAAATGACTTGGTGATTATAGAGGTGTAGATTTAATCCCGAAAATTTAATTCAAATAGAACAATTGGAGGCTCCGTTTGAGATTCAAAATCAACAGACTACTTAAGAATCTTCATCTCCCTATTGTCAATTCACATAATTTTCCTAGCGAAAAGCTAAGTATAGTCCTCTTCGTTAGAGAGTTGAATTAAAATATGGTGAGCATCAAGCAATCCAATTTTCCATTCCCCATTTAGCTTGAAATTCTCAATATCCCGACGAGTTGGCTCAAGTTTAGAATGACCGTACAAGAACTTGCCCGCTAAAGCCAATCGACAAGAAGTTGCTAAGGAGGCACATTCCACATCAGAAAGAAATAAAGCATGTTTATCATTTTTTTTATCGAACTTTTTAACCAAAGAAGTCTCACCCGAAACTATCAAAACATCATGAAAGGATTGAGGAAAAACTAGAGTACGAGAAGAGGCAACACTCATCAATTTCCCCGTGGCCACATCAGCGAATGAGCTGAGCAAATTTCCTATAGCGAACCCCAAAGACGCGATCGAGATCAAGGGAGTACGCCAACGGGCGACAAAACCTTAGCAGAGCCACCAGTGACCGATATTCTCTTTTTATATAAAGCTAGACTTATATATCTATATATTGAACAATACTTTTAAATTTATTTTGGATGATTATTTAAGTACCACTCAATTTTATTTACTTATCTAATACCAAAATTATTTAACATTTATTACATTTTACATATGGATGAAAAAATAAACTTATGTTTTTTCTTAAGTTAAAATATTGATATTTCTAATGTGATAGGAAAGATTTGGTCTAGAAAGAGATAAATGTAAAAATTAATGTGGCGATGTTTCATATGTAAATACCTAGAATTAGGTGCTATGTGTGAAATTATTCTAGCTTTTCATCCGATAGAGTATCCCTATAAAGTATCGCTTCGCTTTTCGCCCTAGGGCACCTCCGCCTTCGCCGTTGTTCTTCATTTTCTGTATCCCTTTCCGCCCTAGGACAGGAACCTCCGCTTCTTCTGCTTCTTCTTCGTATTTGTTCCCTCTCTTGTCCAGAATGTCGATCGGAGAGCACGCTTGCAGCCTCGCTGCTCTGATTCTCTACGATGATGGTATACCCATCACGGTATTCCCCTCTCGTTCGCCGTAGTCAGGAAAAAAAAATACTTTCTAGTTCTTCCCTTTCTCTGATTCTTTTGTGTTAATCAGGCGGAGAAGATCTCTACGCTGTTAAAATCTGCGAATATCTCGGTCGAATCTTTCTGGGCCACTTTGATTGCAAAGCTTCTTGAGAAGAAAAATGTTGATGATCTAATTCTTAACGTTGGATCCGGTTCGATTCACTATCTTCTTATGTTTCTTTTGATTTTCTTTGCAATCTAGCCGATTTTATTTATCATCTTTTCCCTTTGAAAAAGATCTATAGTCGATTTGCTTTTTTATTGATTTTTAGGTGGTGGTGGTGCCCCTGTGGCTGTGGCGGCTCCAGCATCTGGTGGTGGGGGCGGTGCAGCACAAGATGCTGCCCCTGCGGTAGAGGAGAAGAAGGTGTTTGTTGTGTTTTGTTTCCTGATATTTTCTGTAACAGTTTTAATACTAGGCCCTGCAGGATACTTACTATTCTATTGTATTTTTGTTTTAATCTGCAGGAGGAGCCCAAGGAAGAAAGTGATGAAGATATGGGTTTCAGTCTTTTTGATTAGAAATTATCTTTTCTTTCTTTATTTTGATTGACAAACACTTTTAATTATCATGTGTCATTAATGTATGATTTATTTAAGAATCTCAATGTTGTTGTGGTATCTTGTGTTTTGGTTATAGGCTATGGATCTGTCTACAAGAAAAGTCTGTTTTCTTCATTTTTTTTCCTTTTATTGCATCGTTTTTGCATCATAAATGAAACTGTTGTTGTTCACTATGAGGTCATGACAGTCATGTTTCTTTCTGCTACACTTCCACTGTGTAATCATTGTTGTAGGACTTATCCCTATTTTTTTGGCTAGATTTATGAATCCTCTATCTGTTTCATTACTGTTGGGTGTTGATTCTCTTGTTAAATCTTTTTAATTGTAATCATGTTTATGCAAATTTTATTCTTATTCTATTTAAATTATCTTTGTCTTTTTAAGACACTTGTTTTATTGGTTCAAACTTCATATCATTTGCATTGCTCAGGAAAAAAAACTTAAATTATAGAGTTCTACCTTGGAGTTTAAAGGTTTTCGTTTGAGTAGAACTAAAACTTAATACATGGAATGTAATTTTAGTAGTAGTAGCTCTAATGACATTAATGTAACTGTGGGTGATCAAGTTATTAAAAGGTGTGAACGCTTTAGTTTTCTCAGGACTATTGTTAAAAGTGATGGTGATATTGATGTGGATGTTATTAGTAGAATTCAAGTTGGTTGGTTGAAGTGGAGGAATGCTTCTGGTCTATGGTGTGATAGAAAGGTACCGCATAGACTGAAAGGAAAATTTTATAAGATGGTGGTGAGACCTGCAATGCTCTATGACGTTGAATGTCGGCCTTTAAAAGAGAAGCATAAAACTAAGTTAAGTGTTGTCGAGATGAGAATGATTAGTTGGATAGGTGGCTTTACACTTAGAGACAAAATGCAAAATGAATATATCCGTGATAGGGTTGGTGTAGGGACAAAATTAGTGAGAGTCGTCTTAGATGGTTTGGTCACATTAAAGTCAATCATTTGATGATGTGATTAGAAGAGTAAATGTTTTAGATTCGACTTATGTTAAGAAACGCAGAGGTAGACCTAGGAAGACTTGGGCATATTGTATAAAAAATGATCTTAATTTATAGAATTAATTGAAAATATAACACTAAATAGGACACAATGGAGAAAAGGAATTCATGTAGCCGACCGCACTTAGTGTGATAAAGTTTTTGTTGTTGCTGTTGGTGCACATTACCGTTCTTTTTGCTTCTTTTGCTTATTTTTTACTTTATCTTAAATACTTGATGATTTTACAATTCGTCTTATACTGTTATTTTTTCCATTTTTCTCTTTATTAGGGCAAGCTACTTGCTTTAAATTGCTAATATTGGATACGCTCAATTTGCTAGTATTTTTTTTATAGCCTATACTTGGATCTTCACAACATATTTGGTATTATTATAGCTTGAAAAATGATTTTTTTTGTCTCCTTGATATTACTTTGTTGTAGATGAATCCTATGGCTCTTCTCCATTTGACCATATTTGCTACTGTAAAAGTTATATCCTTATACCCCTATTGTATTAAATAGTTGATCCATGATACTTGAGAAAATGCCCTTCCGATAGTAATTTTTTTCTTAATAATTTTTAAAACTAATCATCTATTTTAATTCACCAAATTTATATATCATAAGCTTGTTGTTTGGTAGTTACTTTTTTGGTTCGTTTATTCTAAATATTTCATCCATCATCGAACTTCTCAATTACTAGAAAACAAACATGTTTGCTCATGATAAAATTTAATTTATAAGAATTTAAAAATCATTTGGATGAAAGATGATAATTCTGTTGTGTATTCAAGAATTGAGTGTTATTTTTATTTAAAAAATAATTGTGTTTTATTTCTGTAAATAAAAGTTTTTTAAGTGATGTGAAAGTGATTTAAATATCATGATTTATTGACTCAAATGTGACAAAAGCCAAATATGCTCTCTTCTTATGTCGTAAAGAGAGTAAAATTTACCTTTCTAAACGAAGAAAGCTATTTTTCCCCACACATCTTTGATCTCCCATTGCAAATTTTGTTGATAATCCTCAAAAGTAGTTAAGAGATAAAAAGTTACTTAAATTTATCATTTAGCCTTTTCAAATCTTACCCATTCCAAATTTATAATGGATTATGAAAGGTGCATGATGATAATTGATTACATTTTTGTAATGGCATTTTATATTATGGATTTCAAAGTGTGATTGTTGTTTTAAAGTGTGTTTGCTGGAATAGTGGAATTTTGGGTAGAATTTTTTGGAGCGATGGCAAGCAAGAATCGGATTAGCAACATACAAGTTCTGTAAAGATGGTATTCTTTGGAATTCTTCCTCCAAATATAACCGTTGGTCTAGGAATTTTTATTTACTATGGTGACATGTTATTGTAGTGTAGAATTTTATATGTAGTTGTTGAATAGCTCATATTTTTTTGTCAGACAAGTATCCAGTGAAAATACATTTGAGCTCTCGAGTTTGCTTCGTGGTATACTTGGAAAAAGGTGTGCATGAAGATTTTAATTAGAATGGATGTGTTGATTTGGGAATGGCAATGTGTTCAGAGGAGAATTCGACTAAAAATTTGGAAATTTATGTTTGAGTGACCATTATATTAATGAGAAATATAGCATTTACAAGAGCTCACCTTGGAATTATTTTGGAACATTTAATTTAAGTATGATTGGTTCATTCACTTTTATCAAATGTTTGCTTTTTCTTTCAGTTTGATGTGAAAGTATTTACACATGATATAATGAGCAATCTCTTGTTTCAATAGCTTTGACTTTACTCTATATTATTAAACCTTTGAAATATAGTGCTGGCTTCAGATTTATATTTCATATGGAACAATCACGTGACTCTATGGTTAGCATTAATGAATATAATTAATCAGCTATTGTTTGTGATATTGCTGAGTCTAGATTACCCTCATTCATCATTGTGGATCGGGAATAAGGATGCAGATTTTTATGGCTGACCATGAAAAGAGTTGTTTGGATGATCTATATTTTACATTGATAAGTTGTAGGTATTTTTTTTTCCTTTTAAAGCAAGGCAAGATATAATTTTTTTTTTACAAGAAATTTGGATGCTCTAAGCATAATGCCATAGCGTGACAATATTCTTTTTATCCTTGTTATGAGATGGTACTATACACCTTTTATTTCTTTATTGCCACTTAGGCCTTGATTTGAGAAGACTTCTCCGCTCCGTTGCAGTGTAGTAGAAGTGGAGACAACGGTCTGCGAGCGTTTGGATGAGCTCCTTCTCCCAACTTTTCGTCCCCTTAATGCCTATTGCTTTGCCACGATTTCCCTGCTTTGCCTTGATTTCCTTTTTGGCTTCAGCTATTTACACTTTTATCCTGGCCATCCTATCAGTTTCCTTAGGCTTGATCCCTGTTGATCGCACGCTTTGATGGATTGACTCTGTGCGTTCTGTAGATCTTGTCTTATCCTGGAGTGTTATTTTTCTGAAGTCTGTCTTCCTTTACCTGCATCTTTATTTTTTTCTCAGCTGTTCAAGCATTTTTTCGAGTTAAATTATGGATTTTTAGTCCAATTTGCAATATCTGTTTTCTTCATTTACTTTATTGTTTTGTGAATATTTCAAAAATATGATGTTTTATTTATTAGTAAACTCTTGTTAGCTTTTTAGTGGTGCTCAGCATTGTGTACAATGTATAGTATTTGTTTTCTGGTATGTATTTACGTATCTACAAGCATTGTGTACAATGTATACACTTGTTACTAGTATAGCTATTTTTTTTACTCTATGCAATCCTAATTTCTCCAGCACATTACATGCTACTTTAGCAGCATTTAACTCTTAAGTTTGTATTTTGAAGGTGACGCTTATGTTTGATGAAAATAATAAAATAGGTGAAGAAGATTAAGGTGCNCCTTTTATTTCTTTATTGCCAATTAGGCCTTGATTTGAGAAGACTTCTCCGCTCCGTTGCAGTGTAGTAGAAGTGGAGACAACGGTCTGCGAGCGTTTGGATGAGCACCTTCTCCCAACTTTTCGTCCCCTTAATGCCTATTCTGGGCAAATTCTGAACGCGAAGATGCCCTGACTTTCTACCATATGTTCGGCATTCGTTAAGTGGAAATATCAAAATTTTCTTTCCATATGGGGCACTCCTCATCTATTGCTTTGCCACGATTTCCCTGCTTTGCCTTGATTTCCTTTTTGGCTTCAGCTATTTACACTTTTCTCCTGGCCATCCTATCAGTTTCCTTAGGCTTGATCCCTGTTGATCGCACGCTTTGATGGATCGACTCTCTGCCTTCTGTAGATCTTGTCTTATCCTGGAGTGTTATTTTTCTGAAGTCTGTCTTCCTTTACCTGCATCTTTATTTTTTTCTCAGCTGTTCAAGCATTTTTTCCAGTTAAATTATGGATTTTTAGTCCAGTTTGCAATATCGGTTTTGTTCTTTCACTTTATTGTTGTATGAATATTTAAAAAATATGATGTTTTATTTATTAGTTAACTCTTGTTAGCTTTTTAGTGGTGCTCATCATTGTGTACAATGTATAGTATTTGTTTTCTGGATATTGATTCCACCAAATATTGTTTTCTTCTTCGACTTCTCTGAATTCTTTTTTCTTGTTAATGAGCCAAGCGCCAGGTACATAGATATCATTGTAGTATTTATTTTTGTAAGGCTAGTTAAATTCTCTTGAAGTTACTTGAATTGCTGGAATTATAAGTGCTGCCTTCCTTTCATTATTATTGTTATTTTTCTTCAGATAAATGTCTCTAATTAAGTTCTAGACCAATTTGTTTTGTTTGTTGGCTTTGGTTGGAGTGAGGAAAAATGGAGGAAAAATAACATAAAATGCCAACAATTCTCGTGCATTTACATATTTCACACCTAAACTTTCATATTTATATACATAGTACATTGTTGCTTTAAACCTATGCATGAGAAGGTGTTTTTCACTGCTAAAATGTGGTAATAATGATATTTTTTATGTCAATTACAAACTTGAGTTTTGTGTATGTACGTATGAATGTTTAAGTGTGAGAAATGCAAATACATACAAATTGTGTGCTATGTATGTAGCTCCAGTATGCTCTACTGCATTTTGCTAAATACGATAGCATCTAGTTGAGTTTCTCTTGTTTTAGAGTAGTTTCGTGTTTGGGATTTGGTGTTTAGTAGGCTGATATATTTTGAATTTAGGATCTCTTTTGTACTTTAGATGTTGGTCAGATTATTTGCTTGATTATTTTTTTTGGGAATTGGGCTCTTGGAATGGTTAGATACGACACTGGGATCTGAGGAAATTTTTTTGTCTATGCATGGGCAAAAAATTTAGGTTTTGTTAATGAAGTATGGATTTATATTTGGAAATTTATACTCTACAATGAGATCTAACCTTGACAGAGCTTCTGTCTATTCATAAGTTCTCTGGTTTCTTTTTAATTGGCTAGTTAGTTGAAAAATATTCTTTTATCCATGATTTGGTTTCAATTCAGCTAGTGAGCATTATGTAACAACATCAGTTTACAATTACTGCTCTTTTCCTCATTCGCTCTGCCAAAAAAAAACTGAACAATTTGTTGTGGTTGAGTTTGATTTTATGATACTGTTAGATTTCTTACATCTGATGTAAGTTGAAAGTTGATGGTTCCTTATATTAAATTGAGGATATACCACTCAATTCCTATGTGTCTACCCATGTAATTCATAAACTTTAATTTTTACATACATGATTAGTTTACATCATGAAAACATGTATTTTACTTTTTAAAAGCCAAAATATTTTAGTGGTATAAATATAAAAGGTAAAGTATAGGTGTTAGATATATAAATACATAGGAATTGGGTGGTATTTATCTCAAAGGAGACTAAATTTTATTGCTATGGTTGATAATATTTCTCCACTTATGCATAGTTTACTTGTCTTGCTCTTTCAATTACATGATAAGTTTACATCATGAAAACATGTATTTTACTAAAATATATTAGTGTCTACCCATGTCATAAACTTTAATTTTTACATACATGATAAGTTTACATCATGAAAACATGTATTTTACTTTTTAAAAGCCAAAATATTTTAGTGGTATAAATATAAAAGGTAAAGTATAGGTGTTAGATATATAAATACATAGGAATTGGGTGGTATTTATCTCAAAGGAGACTAAATTTTATTGCTATGGTTGATAATATTTCTCCACATATGCATAGTTTACTTGTCTTGCTGTCTTTCAATTATCTTATTACAAGCATTTTTTTATTGAGGTTACTGACCTCATCTTAAGTCGAAAAATTTGGGTTGTTTTTGATGGCGAATATTTAGGTGGTATGTGATATGTGATACTTCTAATTCCTATGCATTTTAAAAAGCTAAAATGGTGTTATTTTTGTTGTGGTACAAAATATTTCGGTGGTACAAATATACAAGGTAAAGTGTAGGTATTAGATTTATAAATACATATTGTATCTCAATTTCTATGTATTTACATATCAAACACCATTTTTAAAATGTGAAATAAATCTTTTCATGCATTGGTAAGATGGCCTGCCTGCTTGTTTAAATTAATGTTTTGGTGTTACATTTGTAATGCATAGAAATTGAGTGCTATGTCTGCAGTTCTTTGCGTAACTGCCACCCAACTCCTATGCATTTACATATTTACCACCTAAAACCTTGCTTTTTATACTTAAACCACCCAAATCATGCATATCACATAAAAATATTACCATTTGTACTGTTGAAATTTATGGAAGATTTTTTTTAATTCAATTCTATAAGAATTCTAGGGTAAATTTAGGAATAAATACTGGGAAATTTCCACAATTTGTAGTTACACAAAGAAGTCATCATGCCATGTATTGGTTAGGTTAAATGATGCGATATTGGAAAATCCTTCTAAATTTGCAGGCATAAGGATGACACTAACGAAAAAAAGCTAAAAGTTCGTTTGATTATCCATGATCATGTCCATCAACAACATCCAATATTAAGGTAGCAGTCCTGTTTCTTCTAATCCAGTTCTTTGATCAGATTTTTAAGATTTTCTTAACCCTTTCCTACTTGTGTTTTTTTTTTTTTTTAAGTTTTCCTTCTGTAATATACAACCATTTGATTAAGTTATAAAAAATATGAATTTTTTTTAATTATCACTTCCTTGTAAAAATTCATTATTCTGCAATAATTTTTTTTGCTAATGCTCATTTACTCAATTTAAAATAAAATTTGTTCATTGAGTCCTTACTGTTTAAGCTAAATTTAGTCGGGCTTTAAATTCAGTGCATGGCATTTTATGTTATTCCATTGTTCATTTAGAGGCTGTTTTATTTGATGTATTAGTGCCGTATTTTAATTAAATTACTGGAATCTTAAAAACTTTGATGTTTGGTATGATGTAAAAGGAATGCACTGTGAAATTGGAATTATTATAAACTCACAAACAACTCATTTCTCATGCATACCACATCCTTCAAATTTGGGCGAAAACAAAATTGATTGCTGCTCGCTCACCTGGAAGTTATTTTTGTTGTCATGTCAAATCAATCGTGACACTGGCCTCGATTGTTTCTTGACGTCTCACGATCATGCCACTATAGCTTCGACCCCACCGACGACAGCCTCCCTGTGTATTGCGACGCTAATTTTAATAGATAGTCAGAAGAAATCTTTGGAATAATGGAGATCTATAAAAATGTCAAGAACCTCTCAACAGAAATTTCTCCAGCATTGGCTATCATATCAGGATTGTGCACAGGTGTATATGCTCTTGCTTCAGCATTGGCTTTTGTGTGCGACATTGGTGATGTATTCGTGCTTCCCAGGCTCTCAAGGAAGCACTTGAAGGCTTCTGGGATGAAGAATAATATGCCCTATAAAGCCAGAACTAGTGAACAATTAATCTTCGCTAGGGAAAACAAGTTCTCTAGATCTTACTGTTTGGTATGATTGGTATTTATGGAAACTTGGACAATGGAGTTGACATGAAATCAAAGCATTTAATATGATATCATGTCTTTTTTTTGAGAAAAATATGATCAAGTTATTAACGGATTCTACCTGTGCCTTGCCTCTTAAAATGGCCGAGTGCTTGTAGATTTGTTGTATTGAATCTTATAATGTTTTCTTGAAATTTATTTGTATAGATATTCAATAGATGTTTTTTCGAATCAAAGGTGAACACTTGTTACTAGTATAGCTATTTTTTTTACTCGATGCAATCCTAATTTCTCCAGCACATTTACATGCTACTTTAGCAGCATTTAAGTTTGTATTTTGAAGGTGACGCTTATGTTTGATGAAAATAATAAAATAGGTGAAGAAGATTAAGGTGCCATGGATGTTATATTTTGGATTGCTTGATGTTGGAACTATCTCTACAATTATTGGTTGTTTCATATGGATTGTTGGAAATTTCTTTCAATTTGTAAGTATTTTAGTACACTTATTTCACCCTTTCATACTCCTATTTAAATTTTTAAACGTCTTCAAAAAGTAATCTACATTACCCATTAAAGCTATATTCATTGACACAGAAAAAAAAAAAAACTTTGGGTAATTTGAGAACACTTAGTAAAACTTTGGCATGTTTTTGCAAAATTAGCTCAAGTGAATGACATAAATTGCAATACATTTAGTTAGCTTTCTCTTGAATTAAAAATGTTAAGCGTGGCACTGCATTCAATAAGTTATACATGCTACCATATC
>JXCR01143467.1:105371-122009 GCA_002079205.1 Phalaenopsis hybrid cultivar
TCATGAGTTACAAGGCGTTTCGGCTAATTTACAATATTTTAGGCAGAAGCTCACATTTATGAGCTAATTTACAGAGGCTTATAAGTTCATTGAAAATTGGAAGTTGGGGGAAATTATTCTTTACAGATCATGAGTTAGAAAATTATTTATAGATCTGCCATGGTTTGAGTTGATCCGAAAATTGGTAAGCTTGGTTCTCCCTGTTTCATTGCAATTAGCTATTTTGATGTGGCTAATTTTCTGGAATTCTTGGTTGCTAGTTCCATCAAATCATGGCTTTAAGCTTTATAGTTGGGGAAATGGGTTTATTCTTTACAGTTGGGGGAATGGGTTCATTGCATTACATTTCAATACATGTCATTGCAATACATTTCGGTTCATTGCATTTGG
This sequence comes from Phalaenopsis hybrid cultivar, assembly GCA_002079205.1. NCBI lineage: Eukaryota > Viridiplantae > Streptophyta > Magnoliopsida > Asparagales > Orchidaceae > Phalaenopsis > Phalaenopsis hybrid cultivar. The sequence goes on from JXCR01143467.1 coordinate 105,762, forward strand.
GCTGATGCGTGTAGGATTATTGATGTTGCACTCCGGGTCATTGCAATACATTTTGGTTTGAGCTGTTCTGANTTAGTTCCATCAAATCATGGCTTTAAGCTTTATAGTTGGGGAAAATTATTGATGTTGCACTCCGGGTCATTGCAATACATTTTGGTTTGAGCTGTTCTGAAATTTAGAATTAGGAAATTGGGCTTTGATATTTTATGGAATTCTTGGTTGAACTGATAAGGGATTGTGGTGGCTGCATCACTTCTGCCTTTTGGAGTTTCTTCATAATTTCTGCGCGCCTTATGGCTTGGTTCATANAGGTAATTAAAAGAACATTTAGAGTTTGGAAGAAGAAGTGGGTCATCTTACGTGATATGCTATCATATCATTTCCAAAAACAGGTGCCTATTGTGGTTGCAACAATGACACTACATAACTTCATCCGAAGACATTTGTCACGATCAGATACAGACTTCATTATGGCTGACAATGATGAACTGAAGGTCTTCGAGCAACCTACAGGATTTGTTATGTAGATTCTCTTGATTTTAATGAAGTTTTGTGGTGTTTTCTATCTGTTTTCTGAGTAATCTTCTCTACCTTTTCCTTGTGGTGATGCAATAAGATGTGTAGGAATGTGGAAATGGTTTTATATTGCCTTTAATCTTTCAATGTAATGATTTTCCTTCTACATTTCAATTACTTATCATTTCGGTCAAATGATTTGTTAAACTACGTTGTGAACCTATAATGACTCATGAGAACTATGGCATGAACAACTAGGAAAATCATGTTGAACTATAGGGTANTAGTAAGATACCTCTTGGAGTTTATACATTAAATTGTTAGAATTAGTACATTTCTGCTGCTAGTTCCATTAATGCAATACATTCAGAATGCCAGCATTTATGCTTTCGGTTATGGCGTATTTAGAGTTGGCTTTGGTATTTCTTTGGTAATCTCGGTTCAAGGGGCAAGGAAATGAAATCAATGTATTTAGAGTTGGCCTTGTAACCTTTTGGAATTGCATAATAAAATATTTTCGAAGTCTTGCTGTGGATGTAGGTCAATGACCGAACCACATAAATCATTTGTTTCTTCATATATTTTTTTTGTTATTGATCAAGTTGTTATGCTCTTTTTTGTGTTGGTGTCAAATGTTTATGTTTTGAGAGTGGTGTTCTTGTTGGGCTGCTAGTTCCATTAATGCTTTGGTATTTCTTTGGTAATCTCGGTTCAAGGNTTCTCAACCTTCTTCCTCTACTGATCCCAAATCACCTATTAAATCTTATTCTGAAATTTTGGAGACCGAATCTAAATCTTCAATTTACACTAAAGTTATTGTTTCTCATATATTGGACATCAACGGTGATGATTATCCTCTTACGTCGCCATGAACAATCCTTGAACGCTATCTTTGTACTAATCTTTTTCTGCAATAATATTTTTATGATCAAAATATGTACGAAGCTATCTTAATTTCTCTCAAATTTGTCGAAATCCAACACAGTTATAAAGAAGAAAACAAATCGATTCTTTATAGTAACACCATAATTCATAGAATAATTAATCATAAAGAAAGAGGACTCACTCCACATCAGATTAAAACTATAGAATATAAACATACCAAATCCCAATTTAGAATTAACTATTTCTTTTAATTATTGAACTTATATTCAAGCCATGCACACATTATTTCTTGTTATTAATCCTAGACAAAAACAATGCTTGAAATTCTATCCAACGATATTCGTCATTGGTGGGACAATTGTGGTGGAATAACTAAATTTCTACCACCTTAAATCAAAGCTGCCTGTTCTCATTAGGTCGAATCTTCTCCATATATTTCTAAGATCCCAGTTAATATTTTAATAGACGGTCAATAAGANAAAATCTTACTGTGGATGTAGGTCAATGACCGAACCACATAAATCATTTGTTTCTTCATATATTTCTTTTTTGTTATTGATCAAGTTGTTATGCTCTTGTTTGTGTTGGTGGCAAATGTTTATGTTTGGAGAGTGATGTTCTTGTTGGGTTGATGTTGTTGTGGACTTGAGATGTTTATGTGCTGGACGTAGTAATTCTCATTTGTTCTCTATAGCTTCATCATGTTTAAATTAGTTGAAGGGGGGACGTCCACAATGTGGGATAAGGAAGTAACAAATATTTTCTGCGATCTTTATATAAAAGAAATAGAACTTGGGAACAGACCAACAACATTTTTTTAATAAGGAAGGATGGCGAAACATTGAAAAGAGATTCAAAGAATTGACTAGCAGGAATTATGATAAGCTGAAATTTAAAAACAAATGAGATCAATTAAAGAAGGAATGGAAAATATGGAAGGAGTTGAAACGTGGATCTACAGGTTTGGGTTGGGATCCGATTAAAAGGACAATTGATGCTCCTGCTGAATGGTGGGATGAAAAATTAGAGGTATTTTATATATACTCCGTGATTTGTTCGATTTTAATTCCAAATTACTTCTCTAATTATAATTGCCTAACTATTTGCTCTAAAATGTTCTGTCACGGGCGGTACCAGCAGCGAAAAAGTATAAGCAGTGCGGGATTGAGCTGGAATTTGAAGAAAAACTGGACATAATGTTTAAATGGGTTGTCGCAACAGGAAAATTTACTTTCAACCCATGTCAAAGTACTTCTGAAGGGGTACCAGATGAGTTCACTCCTGAGCCATTAACACCTGATGAAGAAGTGCCTAGCATCAACAAGAGTGATACAGGTGACTCTAGCAGAACAGAGAGGGCCAGGGTTGCTAAGAAAAATAAAGAGAAAGAACGTTTGTTAAACACCTCCTTTGATCGTTTGATTGAAGCTTTTGAAGCTCCACCTATCTCTCATGCGAGCATATTAGATTGTCTGAGACTCTTGCGTACTATTCCTGAAGTTGTGGCAGATAGGCGATTTCACGAACATTGTGTGAAAAAACTTGAAGATTCAACTAGAATGAAAATATTCATGGCACTAGAGCCAGAAATGCGTCTTGAATATTTGCGGGTTTTGGTCGATGAATGATATTTCTTTATGAATTGTGTATGTATTTGCAATATTTGAACTTTGACTAATGTCATTTATTTTTATTATGTTTGAGACTTTTAAGCATGCTACATTCTCGTGTTTGGGATTTTTTTAACTAATTATGTTAACATTTTAAATTTTTGGATAGTGGACTATTAATGTTTATATTTTAAATCATTTAGGATGGACCCTCAACGTGAACGTCGTAGGAGAATGGCATTTGCTACAGTCGTTGTGATATTGTTATTGGATTATTACCGGCATAGGACTACTCGCATTCCCTGCATGACATCCACCTTTGTTGGAGATAGATGGGTTGGTGAAATGCTTTCTGGCCATCCAATAAGATTCAAAAATATTTTCAGAATGACAACACCTATTTATATGGATCTTCTGCACGAGTTATGTGTAAATCACGGCCTCCAGGGTTCTTCTAGAACTACGTGTAGAGGTGTTGGCTATAACACTGTACATTCTGTCACAAAATGAGTCAATTCGAGGAGCTATTGAAAGATTTCAACATTCATCCAAAATAATTAGTTTTTACTTTTCAAAAGGGATACAGACACTTGTTAGCTTAGCAGCTCAAATAATTAAACTGGAGGATCCATCATTTGCTACCACTCTAGAACAAATTGCCAACGATCCATGATACATGCTATATTTCAAGGTAACTATCAGTGTTTTTAATTTATTACATTCTATATTTTAACAATATTATTACTCTCTAACGACCAATTAAACATAACTGTATTGGTGCAATTGACGGTAACCACGTTGATGCTCGAATACCCAACCACGAGAAGGTAGCATACATCGGTCGCAGTGGTTTAACAACGCAAAATATCATGACTGTATGCGACTTCAATATGTGTTTTACTTTTGTGATGGCGGGCTGGGAAGGGAGTGCACATGATAGTCAGATTTTCTCCTTTGCTACTAGGAATAGATCACAGTGTTTCCCTCACCCCCCATTAGGTTAGTTTTATTTTCCAATTTGTATATGTTAACATGTAATGTTTTTTAATAACATTGTTTTTCGTACCAGGAAAATATTATCTAGTCGATGCAGGATATCCCATGCAAAGGGGATACCTGAAGCCCAACCTTAACCCATGATATTATATTCCTGATTTCGAGCGAGGTAGTGGCACAGTACGTGGCAGAAAGGAAATGTTTAATAAACGCCACTCATCTTTACGTGGGGTAATTAAAAGAACATTTGGAGTTTGAAAGAAGAAGTGGGTCATCTTACGTGATATGCTATCATATCCTTTCCAAAAGCAGGTGCATATTGTGGTTGCAACAATGACACTACGTAACTTCATCCGAAGACATTCGTCACGATCAGATACAAAATTCATTATGGCTGACAATGATGAACTGAAGGTCTTCGAGCAACCTACAGGACTTGTGGGGGGGCATTCATTACCTGAGGAAGATATATAATCTAATGAATTTGGAGATCAGGAAGGTGAATGTTTGGTTGATATAATTTCTTTAAGAGAGTCTTTCACAGATGCTATTTGTGGCTGTTGATCTACCAAGTTTTTCTTTAATAAGGTTATAGGTTTATATTCATATGTATTTAATTTTGGTTACATTTAAAATACCTTAAACTGACATTGATTCTTTTGTTATTTTTGCAGTTATACAAACATGACTTCCAGGATATCAGGTACAAACAGGGGATTTTGTGTTATTGTGGACTACCGTCTCCGTTGCTAACGTCACGTAAGGAGCATAGCTTTGGGAGGCAGTTCTATGGTTGTGTCAGAGGTGTTTCAGCTCATTACGGTTTCTTCCGGTGGGCTGATAGTCCCTCATATTACACTGACAGTAGTCATGCCAGCAGTCATGTGAATCCGATGTTCCCTCTGTCTGACAGTGCAGATGAGGACTGACGTAGCCAGAGTCTGAAGTTAAATATTTTAATATTTCTCCTTGTTGTCGTACTTGTATTTGTACTTTTTTTAGTTCTCTTGATACTCATTAGGGTGTGAGAACTGTATGATATCTTTTAGAACTGATCTATGATTATTGTATGTTTTTGCACTATATGTTTCTTTCCTATCAATAAGCTATTCTGAATAAGCTGCCCCAAACAGTTTTATCAGACATGGGCAGAAATGTCATTTAACCACCAATAAGCTTGTCTGAATAAGCTGCTCCAAACAACAAATCAGATTATTCTGATAATCTGTAGATTATCCGATTATCAGAATAAATTGCTTATCAGCAGATTATAAATAATCCACAGCTGCGCCAAACAGACCCTAAGAGAGTTTTGAGATTCTTGATACAACAAAAAATAGTAAACCTCTTATTATTTGTCATTAAAAAGGAAATTTTAACATGACTAGAAGCATGTATCATCTATCATATATCAGATTGTGCATAGTTTAGTTATATCTATTGTGTTCCTAAGAAATGAGGAATGATAGTGTCTGTTAATGAATAAAATGAATTAATTCCAACAAGACGTGTCACTAAGCGGCACATATATATTAATTATCAAAAATTAAATTCTGCCACTAGAAAAGATCACTTTTCTTTGCATTTTATGGATCAGATGTTAGATAAGCTAGCTGACCAACCATATTTTTGCTTTATAAATAGATATTCTGGGTATCATCAAATACTTATATCTTTAGAGGATCAAGAAAAAATAATGCTCACAAGTTCTTATGTGACTTTTAATTTTCGTAGAATTCCTTTTGGATTATGTAACACACCGACAACATTTCAACTATATGATGTTAATTTTCTATGATCTAATAAATAAAGTGAAAGAAGTTTCATGGATGATTTCTCTGTGTTTAGCCCTACATTTGACTCTTGTCTGAATCATCTTGCGCATGTGCTAAAATGTTGTGAAGAGACTAACCTTGTTCTTAATCGAGAGAAATACCAATTTATGTTCTCAGGAGGAATTGTTTTAGGGCATAAAATATCTATAAAAGGCATGCAAGTAGGCCTAAAAATAATTCAAGTTATTGAAAAACTGCCACCACCCACTAATGTGAAGGGAGTTAAAAGTTTTCTTGGACATGCTGGATTTTATAGACGATATATAAAAGATTTTTCTCAAATCACCAAACCTCTCTATTATCTCTTAGAAAAGGATGGCCTATTCAAATTTCATCACGAACACTTAAAAGCCTTTAATCTATGAAAGAGAAATTAGTCACTGCTCATATTATTGTCTCACCCAATCGGGGGAGACCATTTGAATTAATGTGTGACGCAAGTGGCTATGTTATAGGTGCAGTTTTAGGATAATGACATGATAAAATATTTAAGGCTATATACAATGTCAACAAGTCTCTTAATGAAACTCAAATTAATTACACTATTATGGAAAAAGAGCTTTTAACAATAGTCTACGCTTTTGATAAAATTAGATATTATCTGATTGGAACTAAATACACTGTTTACACTGACCATTTTGCTATTTGATATCTGATGTCAAAAAGGGACGCCAAGCTCAAATTAATCTGATAGTTCCTTTTAATGCAAGAATTTGATATTGAAGGAGTAGATCATAAAATTCCTAAAATCAAATAACGGATCATTTATCAGGATTTAATCATGGAAATTCTTGTGCTTATGAAGAAGAGATTAATGAGAATTTTCCTCATATGAAACTATTATCTAATACAAAATGGCATATTCAACAAAAAATTAAATTCTAGTTTTGAATCTTCTTATTTTTTATCCCTAAAAGCCTCATCAAAACACTTTCATCATGCTTAATGAGCTGGACACAGTTTTTCATTATAATATATAAGATTGGAGATGAAAGAAACAATTTGATGCAACATTGGTCATTGGAAACTAATGTTTGTTTAGCCATTGTGCAGATGTTATGGAGAAGACTTCGTGCAACTTTAAGCCAGAAAATTCTTTTTGGATACATACAAACAATTAGCAATTATAAATCTGATCAATACAAAATTCATTTGAATTTGAACTGACCATACATAAGATTAGAAATCATACATATAACATTCAATTGACATATCATTGGAAACTAGGGCGTACCGATACAACTGAAAAATGAAGAAAAAGTAGGTCACGAATCCATGATGAAAGAAGGATACATCGCAATTTCAGCATGAACAAAGAGGAAGTAGGGCGCGAACATGCTTTCCTTGGTTGGAGCGGTGCGAAAAGCATGAGAAGATGGGAGTTTCGACGGTCTCTGTAAAAGTCACGAATGAGGAAGCTGTGATCCCTTCGTTGCCATCCCAGTGAATCACGAGTCAATGATTTTGGTCGAGCGAGAGAAGGGTCTCAGGAGAGACAAGGGCAGCCAGGAAAAAGTAGACGAACGAAATGCGGGTCGTGGGTCGATTTGCAACTGCGATTATTAAAGAATAAAAAATGTCATTTTTAAAAATAAATTTTAAACACACTTACCAAACGGGAAGGCAGCATTTTGAAAGCGCCTCCCACACTTATAAGCTACCCTAAACGAGGCCTAAATCCAAGTGGTCAGAACCATTGACTGTAATAAAAGTTTACTCTTTTTGTGTTATTGATATTAAAGATCCTAAAAGGGATAGAGAATTTAAAGTTAATGGCCAAAGACTTAAACTCTATTTAGGATGGGAAAGACCGCTGGTAAGTGAGATTTTAATGTTGGGTCATCTCATGTAATATCTGGAATTGTCAAGCTCATGACGTTAAATTAAGTGCTTCTTGGGAGGCAACCCATGCCGTGTGGTTTGATTGTGATTTTTTTTGTTGTTGTGAAGTGGTTTGCCTATATATTTAAATGTTAATTTTTGTGTTTGTGTGTTTTGATTGTGCTTGTGTGACATGAGATAGCTAATCCTTGGTCTTCTCGTTGTGACTAGACTTTAGTATGACTGTTGGAGGTAGCAGGATCATTGTTATCCTATATTTCTAGTTCTCAATCAAGCATGAGATTTTCTAGAGTCATGCTAAGTATAGGCATAGAACTGTTCCATATCACTTCTTTACGTCCTATTTATGACATGGTTTTTTTTAATGTTTCAACCAACCAACTATGAAAGGGGGCTAGAAAATATTTCTTTTTGTTGAACTGACAAATATTCATATTTTATTGGGCAAGGTGACACTTAAGATTGAAAACACATAAGCCGATATTAATATTATAGGTGTTACCTAGTCCAAAAGGTTTTCCTTACAAATTATATGTAAAGCAACCGTCAGTCAATGGAAGGAGATTCCGATGGAGATTAGACTATATAGAATGGTGATGTGATGAGAAGGGGGATGGGTAACTCTCATTTATCACCAAGCTAGGATTTTGTGTTTGAACTTATTTTGTGTGATTTAAGACCCGAGGAGGAGCAAATATTGCATATTATATGACTGGAACAAAATCCTGGCCTTGCGCATTTGAGCTAGTAGCCCTGGCATTTAAAATGCTACAAATCATATTAGCGCCTAGGCGCCATAACATTTGGGCACCAAGACCTTAGACAAAAGGATCAAGGACTTGGCAACACTATTGCAACACCTAAGTGCCACTTTCTTCTTGGTGATAAATTGCCTAAACCAGCCATGTTTAGGTCATTTTCTCGACCCCTCCTCCCCGACTCTCCTTCAGTGATAGAGAAGCGATACCTAGGGCTTCACCAAATCTTCAATTTTTGCTTCATTTGTGTAGCTTTGGAGAGTGGAAATCATTTTTATGAGGTAAATTCTACTTTCTAAGCTTGGTTTTTCTTTTTCTTATAGGAATTTTTTGTGATTTGGAGATTTCTAAGGGGGAGCTTGATTAAGCCAATAAATTTCATATTGTGTGCATCCACCATCACGTTTTACCCCATTCCTGTGTCTTTCCATCATCTTTACTCTTCCATGGCTCCAAAAATCAAAGGCAGTTCTTCGTTTAACTGAAAGAAATTTTGGGCTCCAAAGCTCAGGAGCGTTCCAATGATCATTTGATAGCGAAGAAACAGATCCTTGAGAGGGGTTTTATTAGCTCTGGAGGAGCACTAGAGAGTATGATTGTAAGACGTAAGTAGGAGGCATTTTGCTACACCACTTGTGTAGCTGTGGTTCCCTTAGTTTGGGAGTTTTATGCCAACCTACCTGATGCCTCTGCAGATTCAACATATGTGAGTGACTATCTCACCTTCATGCATTAATGCAATATATTATTTGGAAGATGTCCATGATTTTTGCTATTCAAGTTGTACCCCCATTGATGCATTCTTGGAAAAGGTTATTTATGAATTAGCTAGTCGTAGAGGAGTATGGAATGTTAAAAATGGAATTAAAATTAACTTTCCTGCTAAGAAAATGAATGAAATAGCTCCTTCTTGGTATTATTTTATTTCTTCCAAAGTACTTCTTTTGATGAATCTGAGTAGAGTAATTGGAGATCTTGCTTTACTGAATTTCTATGTAAAAAAGTTGAAGCCAATCGATGTTGGTTCCATAATTCACTATTTTATCATAAATACCTTTCATGAGGGAACTACAAATGGTTTGGGACATCCCTCTACTATATTTGCTTAGTACTAAAGTGTTGGAGTACCTGTTAGTAGTAGAGAGGAGATACTTCATTCCTTAAAGCTAATCTTTAGTAAGAATATAGGTTTATATAGGAGAAATACATTTTTAGAGGAGGTAAACAGTGAGGTTTTCACCAACCTCATGCTTCTATTCCCTACTACTTTGAGAGGAACATTTGAACAATAGTTACAAAGAGTAGAGGATAACACTTATATTTTGCATGGTGCGGTGTATTTATTGTCTGAACATTGCTCTCATTTAGATTGGCAAAATAAATGACAATATGATTATCATGCCAATCTCTACGCTGTTGACTTAGAGATATATTGGAGGAACCAATGGATTGGTGGGGACAACTCAATGGAGTTCCCAATTTGTCCTCCCTAGAAATTATATGAGTAGAGCCAACCAAAGGAGGAAGAATCCGAGGATGAGGAAGATTCAAATCGTGATGATTAAGATATCGATAATGATAATGAGGAGGATGATGATTGATTTTATATAGGTTTGTTGGTGTTATGTTTGTGGATTTATTGGACAATGTTTCTTGTTATTTGGTGCTACGGCTGTTGTACTCTCGTATTCAATTTTTATTTTGTTATTGTGAGCTCATTCTTGTTTAATTAGACTTTCATTGATGTAGTTTTATTTCACCCATGTTAGTTTTGATATACTTGTTACTTCATATATGTGTATTGTGCTTAAAACTGCTAATTTTGTAATAGAAACATATGGTAGGAAATGTGTCTGTGCTTTTTCGCTGCTTATATTCTTATTTTAACGTATGTTATATGCTAAAAATTATGTTTCTAGGGAGAAAAATCATTGTAACAACTTAAATTTATTGGTCCTCAATAACATATATTTGAACTGTTATATTTTTAAATTTGAGGAATGTGGAGTTAATCTGTGATTACAACAATTTTTGAGAAAGGAAAAACATAGTTTTCTTATTTTAAATTCTATGTAAATGAAATTAGGCTAGAGTTAACATAACTTGTAATTCAATTAGTAGAGAAAAATGAATTGCTTATTTATTTTTGCAAAGAATTATATTTGTGAAATTAGGTATTCTTAGATATATATTTATTAAGAATTGAGTTTTTATAAAATCTTTATTTTTAACTAGTACTTATTAATTTTTTGCAAGCTTAAAAAGTGAACGAGTGTGGTAGGTTTCATTTTAAGGAGGTGATAGTGGAATTTATAATTATTAAAAGATCATCTAGATATAGTAATCCTCTTAAAGTTGTGCTAAGGATTAAAATATACATCCTAAAGCAAGAAAAATGAAAAAAAAGGAAATGAACAAATATTGAAAGAGGAAAAGTTTGAGGAGAAGCCTTATCAAAAATTGGTTTCATTAGACCCTTTTTAGAGCTTAAGCTTTATTACATTATTAAGCTTGCTTGTATTTATGGTGTACTAGTAAATCTTTTTAAGTAGAGAGCTTAAATTCTACTTTTCTATCATCTACGTTACCATAAATAACAAGTATTAATTATTTTTTAAAATAAATAAGAAGTCATGTTTTCTTGGTTGAATTATTGGTTTCTTAAACACTAGGACTATGCTTATTTACTAGAGTTAACCTAAATATACACTATGAATTTCTTGAGGCAAATTTGTTGATATTTTTAATGAAACTCACTTTTTCAAATTAAATTAGTTTGATATTAATATTCTAGCATTACATGAAGACAAGTAACCTTTAAGTTTGGGGGATTTTGATGTGTGAAATTGTTGCGTAATTCCATTATATTTTGCACATTATTTTGGATAAAATTGCACTTTAAAGAAAGATATTTTTATGTTTTTCTTGCAGGAATAACAAGTATTAGGGGTGGAGTGAATAGGAAGAAACATGAAGCGAAAAGGAGGTGAAATGGAACAAAATGGAAATAAAATGGGCTGGGGCCTTGGCGCCAAGGTGCCAGCCCCAAATCTATGCAAAATAAGAGGCTGGTGCCTAAGCATCAGCCATTGGGCGCCAAGGCCCCAGATCTGAAGGCCAGGGCCTTGGCAGACTAGTTGGGTGCCCATGCGCCATAATTGATCTGGGCACAATTATAGCAGTTTGATCCACTATTCGTAGAATCATTTGGGGGCGGACCAGAGGAAAATTGAACAAAGTGTGTTTGAAGCTATTTAAAGAAGACTTGAAGAGTTCTTAAGGGGGCTTTTGAAGAGGAAGGAATTGAAAGTCCTACTGATCTTAAAATAGTTATCTTTTGAGTAGAGGGCTTGCTCTAGGGTAGAGAGAGCAAATTTAGTGTAGGGAATTGGTGAGGATCTGAGTGTTACAGTGATGAGAGTCTATAGGAGAACTGTAAAGGCTTTTATGGACCATTCTCAATGTTGTATTGAGGAATGGAGATAAGTATTTTTGTGTTTAAAGTACTGTATTTTATGTAAACATTTTGTTATGTAGATTCTCTTGATTTTAATGAAGTTTTGTGGTGTTTTCTATCTATTTTCTGAGTAATCTTCTCACCTTTTCCTTGTGGTGATGCAATAACATGTGTAGGAATGTGGAAATGGTTTTATATTGCCTTTAATCTTTTAATGTAATGATTTTCCTTCTACATTTCATTTACTTATCATTTCGGCCAAATGATTTGTTAAACTATGTTGTGAACCTATAATGACTCATGAGAACTATGGCATGAACAACTAGGAAAATCATGTTGAACTATAGGGTAAGAAGTAAATGTACACTATAAAAAGATGCAAATGTTAGGGAAATAATCATTTTTGGGTTCAAACTGGGGCTTAAGGAAATAAGGCCACTTTAACCAAACTTCTTCATGCACTCGAAAGAGGCTATATTAGAGAATTGTTCCTATTTGTCACTAGCCACATTTCAATTTGCATTTTGTCATTTATAAACTCCACTACTATCACTGCAAGGGTAGGTAGCTTTATCACCTAATTATCACCAATTCATAATTAGAATTTCAGTATAAGTAAACTTTAAACTTAATTACATTGTAGTAGGAACTGTTAACACAACTTAAATTTTTTTAAATTCCAAAATGAGAACGAGTTAAGTAGGCTAGAATGTTTTCTTAAATTTGCTCACCCCATTCTCTGTGGGATTGACATTCTGGACTAAAAAAAAAAATTTAATACTACCTTGATTGTGGACTTCCATAATGCACTTGAGCGTTGAAGCATTTGATAGGAGTTAGATAGTCTGCTTGGGGTTCCATGGACCTATCCTCTCAAACATTAAAACACAAAATCTACTAAGCTTTGAAGGTAATTGACCTAACAAAATTAGAAATCATTTAGTCATCAACCCATGTGTTGCATCTTCCGAAGAGATCTAGCAGATTCAAAGATAAAGTAAGGAAAAGTCTAAACTCCTATGAATGTAACCAAATAATAAAAGTAATTAGAGATTATACTTGTCAAGAGTATGGATAGGAAGCCTACAAGAAAGAAGAGGAAGCAGATGACATAGTTAGAAATCTAAATCACCCTATAAATGACTTAAGATTTCATATGGATTGGAAAAGCCTCTAGAATCCTGTACCGTCCTAGGCAACCACATAATCACATAAAATAAATGCAAGGCCAGACATACTACAAAGCAAGAGTACTTTTCTCGGGAAATGTTGTATGTATGCAGTGAGCTAAGACATTCTAAGTGTGGAAGCCCTATTATCATGCTTAGGGGTAATATCCATACAGTTATGATTGTTTTAAAACTAATTTGATGGTCATACAGAAAAACTAGTACAAAAAANTTGTACTGTTCTAGGCAACCACATAATCGCATAAAATAAATGCTAGACCAGACATACTACAAAGCAAGAGTACTTTTCTCGGGAAATGTAGTATGTATGCAGTGAGCTAAGACATTCTAAGTGTGGAAGCCCAATTATCATGCTTAAGGGTAATATCCATACAGTTATGATTGTTTTAAAACTAATTTGATGGTCATACAGAAAAACTAGTACAAAAAATAAATTAAAAGATATTAAAAACTTAAATATTTTAGTACTAATATACATCAAAAATAAATATTTTAAAATTAAATTTTATAACAGAGATTTTATTCTAATGAGCCTAGCCATGACGTGACAATATAATCTAAAAGCGAAAAAAATGAGTGAACACAAACAATGTGCTGAAAAACAAACACTCAATATAAAAGAATAAAATACCAACAATGTTGTCAAGTTGGCTACAATCCCAGAAAAAGAATGCANTGAAAAAAATGAGTGAACACAAACAATGTGATGAAAAATAAACACTCAATATAAAAGAATAAAATACCAACAATGTTGTCAAGTTGGCTACAATCCCAGAAAAAGAATGCACCCAGACTTCACATTTACATGACAAATGCTGAAACTATATAAAAAAAGGTACAATATGAAATTAAGTTATGAGGCACAAGCAAATAGCTCATGATGCTCTCAATGCAGTCCTTGCTCCAAGCTCTGAGAGACATGAAGACAGTCTCTAAAGTAGTGGAGGGACTTCAACGCTTACAAGCCTAACTAGGAAGTTTACAAATTTTAGCTTTAGGAACTTAGACTTTAGTTCTAGATTGTAGCNGGTACAATATGAAATTAAGTTATGAGGCACAAGCAAATAGCTCATGATTCTCTCCATGCAGTCCTTGCTCCAAGCTCTGAGAGACATGAAGACAGTCTCTAAAGTAGTGGAGGGACTTCAACGCGTACAATCCTAACTAGGAAGTTTACAAATTTTAGCTTTAGGAACTTAGACTATAGTTCTAGATTGTAGCCAAATTGGGGTACAAGAATGTTTATACTTTATACAATTCTTTTATATTAAAATTAAATTCTTTTTTTATATAAAGTATAAACATATTGGGTTAGCTTTATAAAGGGTCATTCTTGGTATGCTAGAACTTTTGCCATGACGAGTCAATGTTTTTGGGTGTGGTGGGGGTAAAAATGGGTTTCCTAAATGTGGTGAACTTGGGGCAAGAAGCTGAATCATGTGCAAAAGCCTTACAGATGACACAAGCATTCAATTTCTATTCATACTCAACTAGTGGTAAAAGATCTTTTCCCTTAACAAAATTCAATAGCGAATTAGGGAGAGGAGTTATAGTAGAGATTTGCACACTCATGCAGATGAAATTGAGATGATTGCCTTTAGCAGTAAGCAGGTTAATCTCCATGGGATGTTGATTTTATTGACAATTTTTGAAATAACTTTCACTTCAACAACAGAGAGGCAAACTAGGTAATATAATCCAAACATGCCTATCCTTAAAATCATCTTTGATGGGTTTAAATTCAGAAGTCCATTTCTTAAAGATAAATGGTCTACCACTTATGAACTAAGAATCACAAAGTAAAACCATGCCTACATCCTCAACATATGAAAACTTAAACAAGAATAAACTTTGACAAGAGATATGAGATTGATTGTATATCGCAAGCTCCAAATATTCCCANTGTAAAAGATCTTTTCCCTTAACAAAATTCAATAGCGAATTAGGGAGAGGAGTTGTAGTAGAGATTTGCACACTCACGCAGATGAAATTGAGATGATTGCCTTTAGCAGTAAGTAGGTTAATTTCCATGGGATGTTGATTTTATTGACAATTTTTGAAATAACTTTTTCACTTCAACAACAGAGAGGCAAATTAGGTAATATAATTCAAACATGCCTATCCTTAAAATCATCTTCGATGGGTTTAAATTCAGAAGTCCATTTCTTAAAGATAAATGGTCTACCACTTATGAACCAAGAATCACAAAGTAAAACCATGCATACATCCTCAACATATGTAAACTTAAACAAGAATAAACTTTGACAAGAGATATGAGATTGATTGTATATCGCAAGCTCCAAATATTCCCAATGGCTTGAAGAAAATTATCATAAAAGGGGCATTTCCCAATAACATAACCAACGAGGGCAAGTTTTCATTGCTGCAAACCTTCCTCAATTTCTTCATCAGAGGAGACGATTCGATCTTCAGTAGAAGGTATGAAGAAGAGATTGAAGTTAGTAGATGAGAGTTGTGAGGAGAGGATGCGTTTCAGGTTACAGAAAGGAGGTTTTCTCTAAATAGAAGAGACAGAGAAGGACTGGGGCGGGTGGAGCGGGTTTAAGAGGTGGTCGAACTCTCACTATAATAGGAGAGAGAAAGAGAAATAAATCAACCAAAACTTGGTATGGTTAGGGCAAAGAAAATGAAGAAAAGTGGCATAGAATTGGGGTACAAGAAGCCCCCTAAGGATTAAGAGGTAGGAGCCATGCCAAAGGTTGAACCCTCACTGTAACAGGAGAGAGAAAGAGAAATAAATCAACCAAAACCAGNCGACAAAGAAAATGAAGAAAAGTGGCATAGAATTGGGGTACAAGAAGCCCCCTAAGGATTAAGACATAGGAGCCATGCCAAAGGTTGAACCCTCACTGTAACAGGAGAGAGAAAGAGAAATAAATCAACCAAAACCAGCTAAGGTTAGTGCAAAGAAAAGGAGGAAAAGTGACGTCAAATTGGGGTAAAAGAAGCCCCCTAGAGGAGAAGAAACACATATGAATTGAGTAACATTCTACTCTTGCATCCTACCCCTTTTAGAATCCTTTATATACCTACCACCCAATTCCAATGTATTAACTTGAGAATCCCAAACATCAATTTTTATGTACAAATCACCCAATTCCTAACTTTTGATAATTTGATGTACAAATTGAAATTTGA
>JXCR01143467.1:130968-152467 GCA_002079205.1 Phalaenopsis hybrid cultivar
ATTTACGTTTTAGCATGTATAACATTAAGAGAAAGAATATAACAATGGAGAAAAGAAAACTAAATTACTTTTTATCATGAGTCTATTGCTAAAAATATACAAGTATAAGCTGTATAAGTTAGTGAATCTTAGACATTTTGAATATGAAATTACTAGCCAATAACAAAAATTAATCCAGTTTATCCAAACAGAAGAAGTTAATATAGAGTCTAGTACATGAAGCAAATATAAAAATAAAACACTGCAATCTAGCAGTGACTTGAGTAAGGTGAAGTTCTTTTTGTTTTATAATTTTTCTTATGGTTCATTCTAACTCAGAATCGTAAGGCACTAAACCTTCAGATTTTGAACTATGCATGCAAAAGGTAAAAATTCAGAAGATAAATATACTCTAAAGATATAATAATTTTTTTTTTACTTTTTAGGTTTTCTCAATTTTTATGATTTTTTGATTTTTTTAAATATTTATATTTTAAGAACTAAACAAATGCTGATAAAGAAAATTTAAAGTAAAATTCTCCTAAAATAAATCTACAGCTCAAATAAATTTTCTAAGTAAAAAACTTTGTTACTTCCCCAGCAACAGTGCCAANCGCATAAATACTCAAGGATATCTAACTATGATAGAAATCTTGAAGCTATTGGACTCCACCCTAAGATTGTCAATGCGTGTCATTATATTTATTCACTATGAAACTTCAAGAGGATCGAACAAAGTAGAATGCTTTCATTATGATGGTGTGGAATGGAGGATTCCTTACATCCAATATTTCTTAAGCAATTGGTTGAGTTAATTTCTGTGTTATTTTAAAATAGAGTGTAATAAATTGAACTTTTATGTCAAATAATATTATGCTATGTGTGTATGTGACAATGGATCATTTATGTTTTGTTTAAAATAAAGATAGTGGAATGAATTATATTCTAGCATGCATAAAATAGCTAGATGGACCCATCAAATGAAGAGAAAATTATAGAGACAAAGCAACAAACAACAATTATGAAAAGTAATATGTCTTATCAATGAGTATTATCAAACAAATTTATATATGATATCATGTGTATATCTTCATATGCGAATTACAAATGGATTGGTTAGCTACTCCAAGGTCATCCAGATAGAATTCATAAAATGCTTTAGATGCAAAGAAATATTTATTATAATTTACTTGATGAGTTACAAAATAATTATGGATTGCATTGATCATCCTAATTTAAACCTAGGGAATTATTAGTCATCACTTTAGAGATTATGTCACATAATGAGTCAATTCGTACTGCTTCCTAGTGATTTCAACACTCATCCTAGATGATCGACAAATAATTTGATAAGCGAGTACACTTATTGGTTAGAATATCAAACAACATTTTTGAGACTATAATCATACTTTTAGGCTTACATTAAGATAAATCCACAATGATATGAGATACATATCATTCTTTACCTATTGACTATATTATTTATTTAATTTTCATGCATGTTTTATTAAAAAAAATATCATAAAAATTATTTTAAATATGATTATATAGGAACAATTGATGACACACATATCTATGCACATGTTGGAAATAATGAAAAGTTGATATATATTAGGCATTGTGGATTTGCAACATAGAATATTTTAGCATAGTGAATTCAACATATGATTTACCTTCTTAATGGTTAGATGGGAAAAGAATACTCATGATAGTCGCTTATTCAAATTTTATAATTGATGATGTAGTTTAAATTTCAACTGCCTCCAAACCGGTTAGTACATTAATGAACTTATATGATGAGTTAAGTTTCAAAAGATTTATTATAAATGTTATTTTATAAGGAAATTTTACCTTATCGATCTTGGATATTCCATGAAACGAGATTTCTTAAAACCCTTCCTCGATATAAGGTACCACTTCTTAATTTTAAGCACAATAACCAAGTGATCTGAGGAGGAAAGAATTGTTCAACAAAATACACTCATCATTACAAAGTGTTATCGATAGAGTATTTGAAGTATTCAATAAGTAGGTCATACTCTGTGATATGCTCACGTATTCATTAGAAAAGTAGATAAAGATAGTTGTAGTAATGATAGCTCTACATAATTGTATATGGAGTCAGCTAGTTTGGGATGTGAATTTTAGGGTCTTAGGTAAAGATCCAACACGCATACCTATAAAAACATTCAAGCATCAAGCACAACAACCATTACTTTAGAAATACTTAAGTTTGAATGAATTCAACACACTTAATGGGGAGAATGTTCAAGAGATGATCCAGTTGATATTTGAGATTACATAAGATCTAGTGAATTTATCGAGTATATAACTAATATTTTGTAGTGTCTAATCTTTAGTATTTGAGATATACAAAGGATTGGTTGATGTCTATTTTATATTCCATGATTTATATCTTTAATTTTAAAGATTATAACCTTAGAGTTGCATTTTTTTTATATGTTTTTTCTTATTGATTATGAATGCTAATTTTTTTGTCATTCTATTGCATATGTAGTATAATTTATAGATTAAGTATAACATATTAAAATCTCAGAAAAAATGAGTTCAAGGCCATCAAGTGCTTCAAGTGTTTTGTACTAACATTATGGTTTGGTGTGTTTTGAATACATAACAAAAAAATAAGGTAGTTATAGGAAAAGATTTTATTGTTGTCTCAGAAATAAGACATGTAATGATTGTAGATTACTTTGTTATGCTAATGATATGAAGAAGTTTATTCCTGATAGAGATCAAGTTAGGAGAGATACTATGGACATAAAATTATCTTGAAGACTTCATCATCTGGATATGAAGGTGAACATAATTATAGCACCACTTGCTATTATAGTTTTTATTATTGTGATATTATCTTTAAAGTGATGTTTTAAAAATGAAGTGTTAAGAAAGTTAGACTCATGATATATTTTCTATACTGTTGAAGATATTTTTGTTATTTTGCAATAAGTATTTTGAAAAATTCAACAATTCAACTAATTTACATCTATAAGAGCATAACTATATTTTTTGTTAGAAATAGCTACAACACAACATAATATCTAAATAGAATGACTACTACACAAACAGTAGCTTTTTGACAGTAGTTGTGAAGTGAATTAACTAAGAAGCATCTTTACAACTGTTTTTCAAAAGGTAGCAGCCGCCCCAAATACACTCAAAGTAAAACACCTAAATAAATTTATTTCTAAAATTAGTGATGATTATTTTTTTCCATCACTAGTTTTAAACATTTAAAAAATATTATATTTGGTGCTTTAATTTTAGTAATTCTATAAAAAAAATAATTATAATTATCAAAATTTATTGTATATTTTGGCATTAAAAATATCTCTAGAACCTACAATGATGTTTAAAGTCATGCATCTCAAGTTTAAACCTCAATTTGCACCCTCATATCTTTGTGAGACCCCACATGCTCGTTGTATGGTGTTACATGACTGAGGTGGTCCCCACACTTCAAATTTTTTTTTTTTATTTGTTTGATTACTTGTAGTCATTTCTTCTAATAAGTTAGCTTTTGTATGAAGGAGATTAGTATCAAACCTTCCTTGGACTCTTTTTGTAATCACTGTAATTAATTCTATCATGAATAATTCTCTAATATTTCTTTTATAATAGAGTAACAACACGTTAATGAACTTTAGAAATATTAATGTGGCTTTCATTCTTGATGATGTGGCATTTATTCTTTGACGAAGAAAAAAGTCAGATCTACCGTACTCTTCGTGACAGGTAAGTCTCAAACTCTTTTCTTCGCATAACAATTGCTTGCCTCCTTGAAGCACACTACTTCTAATAACTGCACTTAATCAAATTCTTCAGATCTATACAGTAACATTCATCCTCACCCGAGGAAGCTCAACAAGTAGCTTGACAAGGAGGGATTTGACTACTCTCTATACAGGTCTTAACAATGGAATAAGGCATTTCCATCATATGAAAAACCAACAACCCCTAAATGAGAGTCAGTTCACATTTGCTCATAATTCCTTGCAACTACTCTCTATAGTTGTAGCCAAAGTGCACCCAAAAGGAAGGAAGGTCCAAACTTTGTAGCTAACAAAGTTTTTTTGAGACGACAAACATTATTATGGTTGAATACATTTCGATCTCTTGTCAAACTCTGGCCAGGCGAAGCGACTACTGTGATTTTACCCTTCTTCTGCCTCATTTCGATGACTAATTCGTTATCTCACTTTTTTCATAGTACTATGCTGATAAGCTAAAAAAATAGTGAACTAAATGAACATCAAAAAGTAAATTTTCTAAGCTATTGAGGAAACTCATATGTAAAGTGAGCCTCCCTAACCTATTAGATTGAGCAATCTTATCATACACTTGAAGTTCATGCTTCTTTATATAATTGTACTTATCGATCACATTCGTCAAAGTTATAATCACAATAATTGTGTCTTAAGTAATGATCATAAAAAATATATCTCCAAAAGGCCAGGCGAACTGGCGAGCTCCTCCGACAAGCTCACATAAACTCATCAAACTTCTCTGTCGAGCGTGTACAAAACTAGCCAAGCCAGTTGTTTGAGCTCGCTTGCATTTCTCAAGCTTCACCATCGAGGTCATTTTCAAATCTTTTGGGGCTGTCAATATGGTGGAAGAAAGGAGACTCTCGCACATCACTATCTATGTCTTCTTATGAGCCGTTAACATCTATACATGATAGATTTTCAACAAAAAATCTCATTAAACTGGGTGCAATATGACCAACAATGTAACATTTTTTTATTCTTTTATATTTTGTGGTCTTGTAGGGGATACGATATCTTATAAGAGAAAAAAGTAAGACAGAGAGAAAAGTTAGGGGGATAATGAACTCCGTCCCTCTTCACCTTCTCTATTCATCTACTCACAAGATCCGTCTCAGACTGCATGAATTCATGAACAATATGCGACCCAACTATATGGGACCTGATGTCCTAAAAGGATTCAACATCTAGCCTTACATATTAACAAAAAGAGCATTTACATAAATAGTACACAGTTTATATGTATTTACATATTTCACCCTTGAAGTTCCATATCTACCAACAAAATATTTTGACACTTTAAATTTAGACATGGAAATATGCATTATATTTTTGGAAAGTAACAACAACTTTATTTTATATAATATTAAATATTTGAGTGGTCATGCATATAAGTATAAATATGAAAGTTTAGTTGTGAGGAGCGTAAATGCATCAAAAGCGGGTGCCGGGGCTGAAAATTTTCTAAAAAAATCTACTTTGATAATCTTGGATGAAATAATTAAATTTATCAAAATTTATTGTGATGAAGCCACGAAAGATTTAATGATTTTAAAGATACTTAAGATAAGTTTACGCCTCGGCGATATGACATTAAAAAAACGCCTCATATTTCTTGGCGAAGTAGATTTAATTTTAGTAATTCTGGACAAAAAAACATAATATGTCAATACTGACTGTAATTAAAAAGAATCCATATTGGCATTTGGAATAGCTCTAGAACCTGAAGCCACGCTGCTGGATTTTCAACCTCATATCTTTTCCGGGCCCCACAGGTTAGTTTTTGTGGTGTTGCGAGAGTCTTGTGGGCCCCACGCTTTGATTTTTATTTTGAGGATACACTTCGAAAATCAGATTCCATCAAGTGGTCTGGGCGGCCAACTTACTGAGCCTTGGCGAGTCTAATCAATAAAAACTCTAATATTAAATTTAATTAAAAAGTTAATATATTTTTATTATGTTATTTTTGGCCTTTGATTTGGGGGAAAGTCAATAAATTTATCATAAATTAATAAATTTAAAAATAATTAATTAAAATTTTTAAGTATCCTCAATATTCTATAAAATTTTTATCTTATTAAATTTCATAAATATATATTAATAAAATTGGCATTTACATGCATATCGCAAAATTCTTATGCATTTATATATAACAACTTAGTGACACTTAAAACTTTAATTTCTTATAAAAAAAAATACATGCCACACCATTATTATATAATCATATATTTGTGTATTTATTTATGACATAGTAGTTGAAGGTGTAATCTATCACAGTGAGGTCACGGGTTCGAATCGCACATATTTGACTCACCTATCTAAGAAAATATAAACCAATGCTTACACTTTACATTTACAATTTAAATATAAAACACTCGAAGTTATAATATCACATGAAACTTTGGTACTTTTCTCAACACATCCATCTATAAATTTTTTTTCTCATATACTTCCATAAAGTATTTCAGTTTTATGACACAAAGTGCATTAAGTGTAAATATCAAATTTTACATGCTAGATGTTTAAATCAGTAACAATTGCACTGTAATGTATGCATGTAGTATTCTTTGTCATCCTTGCTTGTTTTAGCAAATCTAAGTTCCCAACTTCTTGTATGGGAACTTTTCATCTAAGATTATGACTGCATCATGAAGTTGACTGGGAGTTTGGTTTGTTAATTTGATTATGAAAGATTGGATGTGCTAGTGAGATTTGCTTAATTATTTAGGAGGATAGTTGCAAAGCCAAAATAACAAAATTTTTCATTTTGTAGATATATGGATCAACTGATGAAATTGTTAAACATTGTAACTAAGATGAAAATGAATTTCTGACTATAGTAAATTTCTACGAATAATAAGTAAACATTGTTCTTTTTTAGGCTATTTTACAACTCCAGACTAGCTGATAAATCAAATAGACAAGTTTATTTTACTTTAGATAATGGTAGTTTCAATCAAATTTATGTTTTTTTTCTTATTTTTAGATCATGATTTTCAGATATTTTTTGTAATGCTTCAATCTTTCAAATCTTTTTTCGATCACTGAGGTCAATGACAACTAAATTATCGTTTTTGTAGCCTTCATAAGAGATTGTCATTCACACTTTCATTGTTGAGTTTTAGCTTTGTTTGGCTTTTTACAGTCTTACTTGAAGGACTTATTCATTAAATCAAAAAGCATTTGCAGCATATGAAAATCATTTTATTGCCACCACAACTTAGCCTCATTGTTATATACACATTACAAAAAATTATATTTTTAGCGGCAGTTTTAGAAGCCTACCACTGAGGCTTTAAACCGTCATAAAAAGCTTTGCGGCGGTTCAAAACCACCGCCTACAAGAAGTATCGTTCCTTCTTGCCTCCTAGACTTGACTTTTGTACTTTCCAAGAAATGAGCNTTTTCCAAGAAATGAGCACAATAAATGCGGAATTAAGCTGAAACTCATTCATCAAAGATCAAACAAGCTCTACAATGAAAGAACCAAAAATATTCAATCAAGAGCATGTTCGCTGGACTACTTGTAGAAGGGAATTGTCATTTTAGTTGATCATTGATGGGCATGACATGGCATGTAGAATTCAATCCCCTTCTTNCTTTCCAAGAAATGAGCACAATAAATGCGGAATTATGCTGAAACTCATTTATCAAAGATCAAACAATGAAAGAACCAAAAATATTCAATCAAGAGCATGTTCGCTGGACTACTTCTAGTAGAAGGGAATTGTCATTTTAGTTGATCATTGATGGGCATGACATGGCATGTAGAATTCAATCCCCTTCTTAAAGTCAAATTGTTGTACCCTTTCTTCAGATAAAATGTCACTTGTCACTAGCACGTACTTAGCCAGTAGATGAGCGAAACACAAGCTAAACAATTTTGTTTGTTTTAGAAGATTTACATACATACCACTCCATGCATTTACATATCTAACAACTGCATTTAAATTTTTACATGCATCTTCCTTAAACTATGAATTAAAAAGGTATAATTTCACTTTTTAAAAGCTCATATGGTACTGTTTTCGATGTGATATCAATAATTTTAATGATATAAATATAAAAGATAAAATTTAGGTGTTAGATATGTAAATAAATAGGAGTTGAGTGACATGTATGAAAATGCACACTTTTTTCTNTACTTTTTAAAAGCTCATATGGTACTGTTTTCGATGTGATATCAATAATTTTGATGATATAAATATAAAAAATAAAATGTAGGTGTTAGATATGTAAATAAATAGGAGTTGAGTGACATGTATGAAAATGCACACTTTTTTCTTTTCAGACAACTCTGTAATCTTATCAACTTAAATATATTAATTCTTTTTAATTTGCAATTATTAATAAATCGTTAATATTCTTACTATTAAGAAAGAAAAGTCAGGCCACATATTACAAATTTTCACATAGTTTGAAAGCTACCACCGGAAATAGCCAGGAATAGTGAGAAAATACTAATTTCAACTGTCTGAAAATGAAGTTTTTTGAATAAACTGTCGAAATGCAATTTACCTAAACGGTCATGAGTGTGTTTTCAAAATGCAGGGTACCAAATAAACTGCCCTAGCCGGGCCTTAATCATTTGTTTTAATGTTAAGCGAATTTGAATCAAGACAGCCTATAATTACTCTCAAAGTTTNCTTGAAAGCTACCACCGCAAATAGCCAGGAACAGTGAGAAAATACTAATTTCAACTGTCTGAAAATGAAGTTTTTTAAATAAACTGTCAAAATGCAATTTACCTAAACGGTCATGAGTGTATTTTCAAAATGCAGGGTACCAAATAAACTGCCCTAACCGGGCCTTAATCATTTGTTTTAATGTTAAGCGAATTTGAATCAAGACAGCCTATAATTACTCTCAAAGTTTAGCCACCGGTTTGTCCTTAGAATTCCACGAAATCAATTGAGATGAATTTGTAATACCCATATTTGTAGCCTGCTTTCTCTCTCATTTCTATATTAATTCAAGGTATGTCGTCTCCTATTTCCATATTAACAAAGGTCTGTTTAGGTCGATCAACACTAAATGCTCAAATTAGATCCTCCTTCCATCAAAATATCAGAAGAGTACATCAAAATAATTATCAGTTCAATTAATTTTAATATTATAGTCCAAAATTAATCATTGAAAAGATTTGGAAATCATAAAAATTAAGCNTAAGGTCTGTTTAGGTCGATCAACACTAAATACTCAAATTAGATCCTCCTTCCATCAAAATATCAGAAGAGTACATCAAAATAATTAACAGTTCAATTAATTTTAATATTATAGTCCAAAATTAATCATTGAAAAGATTTGGAAATCATAAAAATTAAGCTTTTTATCAATTGGCAAATCACAAATGATACGAATAATACGATCCACATATTTTCGTTTGGAAGCTGGCCTAATAAAATGATTAATTTTGTCTCACAAAAATTTGAGAGATTTGGTAAAGATAATAATTATTTGGGGCATTTATACATCACATATCTAAATTTTCATAACTACAGATATAAAAATAATATTAATTATCTCTTTTTAACCGTTGAATTCATCTTTTCATCCTTTCTTAACACAGGTCTACTAATTATAAATTGCTGTGTTTAATAATGAAAGTTTAAGTGTGAGATAAATAAATCCATAAGAATTAAGGAAAAAAATAATTAAGGAAAAAAATATTACATTAGTATTTTAGATGTATTCATTCAGAGTTTAATGACGAGGCGCCACATGTAAATGACTTCAATGCCTACTTATATCTCGTCTCTTCTCTAATTTGGTAATTTTGTTTTGATTTATTTTTGCTGTTTCTTTTTATTCTCTTGTATTGTTTATTTATTTTACTAGTGAAAGTTCCTTTGGCCTTCAGAGATTTTANGAATAAAATGATTAATTTTGGCTCACAAAAATTTGAGAGATATTTGGTAAAGATAATAATTATTTGGGGCTTTTATACATCACATATCTAAAATTTCATAACTACAGAAATAAAAATAATATTAATTATCTCTTTTTAACAGTTGAATTCATCTTTTCATCCTTTCTTAACACAGGTCTACTAATTATAAATTGCTAAATCCATAAGAATTAAGATTTTAGATGTATTTGGAGTTCAATGGTGAGACACCACATGTAAATGACTTCAATGCCTTCTTATATCTCGTCTTTTCTCTAATTTGGTAATTTTGTTTTGATTTATTTTTGTTGTTTCTTTTTATTCTCTTGTATTGTTTATTTATTTTACTAGTGAAAGTTCCTTTGGCCTTCAGAGATTTTATTCATGCTGTCGCTGGAGGAGGGATTATTGCGTGCGGACACCGTATACATCTCTGCACCCACTGAAATACATCAGGACCGTACGGATCGGGCACCGCAAGCTGCGTGCGGTGCCCGATCCGTATGGAATAATTTTTCTCGCTGGAGTGGCTGCTGCTACACTTGTGGTCCTCTTCAGCACTTCTTAGTATGTTGCTTTACAATTTATTTCATAGAATTGTTTGTTGTTGTTTTGTTTACTTTGTTTCCTATTTTGGTTGTACTGTTCAAGTGTTATGTATTCTATTTTTGAACATGGCTCTCATATTTTCAAAAAAAAAGGCAATATGTAAATAAATATAATCAAACATGGTTAATTATTTTCAAAATATTATGCATTTAAGATTATAAAATAAATAAAANCAAATGGCAATATATAAATAAATATAATCAAACATGGTTAATTATTTTCTAAATATTATGCATTTAAGATTATAAATAAATAAAAAAATTAATTTATTCAAAAGATATAATATCATATAAAATCCATATGTGCATTTCCTTTTTTTACAAATCAAGATCAGCAATTCAAAAAAAGTGGGATAAATTTTCCTCATCAAACCGTTGTTCTTCGAATCGACTTCAAAGTTGTAAAAAAAATCGAAATAAAACGAGAAGTAGATTCAGCAACTGCAATTCTAATCAATATCAGAACATTCCCTTTTAGAACCTAACAAAACTTGTAGTTCGCTAACGCAAACCACGAAACAGCAATCGTCAAATATCAATCAGAAGCTGGAAACAGAAAAAAGAAAAAAAAAAAACAAAACCAATCAAACTCTCAGAGCATATCATCTCGAAAATCACCGCCAGATCGGTCATCACCTGTGCGCCGTAACCAGAGTTTCGATGAATTTCAACCCATCAAATCTGGGAGCAAACTTTTTACTCTCTTCGCCTCTCGCCGGTCCAGATACTGTCGCCTTCGCATTCTCAGATGAAACCTGGAACCAAACGATCGAAACTTAGCAATCAATGAAAAGAAAACGCATCATAAGAAGTTATGCTGTTAGGTTACGATCAGAAACCCTACCTCGTTATCAAAGGGAGATCCGGCCAAGCAGTCATGACTTAAGGAAGAGGAAATGAATGAGGACGCGGCGGCGATGGAGGTCACCAAGAAGACGCCGGCCTTCTTCATGTTGGAACAGAACCGCCTGATCGAGGAAGGAAGCCGGGGCCTTGCTGGCTAGCGCCGGAGCCACAAAACGCTAAGATTGCTGAATATCTCTGCTTTCAACAAGATACTCGTACTTATAGCCCTGGTCCCCAATAGTGTGCAATTAATAGGGATTTGGGTTCCGTTGTGTGAACGCGCATGGCAGAGTGCTGAGCGTCCAGCCGTAAATTCGTCGGTTTTAAATGCTCTGCTTGGTCTTGACGCCGTTCATTAAATTAAACTTTTCTTTATGCAGGAGTTTTTCAGGCAAGAATTGATTACTATTTAGTGGTGTGGAGTTTTCTTTGCTTTTTTATACTGTGATTTATAATTAGAAAAATTAGTACTGAATATTTAATTAAAATTTAATTATAATAGTAGGTCAACAAAATATAAGAGTAATTAGTGTCCATATATAGACACATTTAAAATTAAATTTAAGGTTTTAAAATTTACCTTTAATTAAATTTATTTAGAATTTTATAACTTTATTTATCTCCAATTATAGCTTGGTGTTTATCAATTTTTTTAAAGTAAAAGAAAATTATTATTTTTTGTATAATTTATATATTTAAATATTTATTAAGTTTATTTCTTGTTTATCTAATCATTTTTATATTTATATATTTATTTGGATGATTTACATGCTCACCACTTAATTCATCTCTATTTATATATCTACCATCTAAATCTAAATTTTAAGTACATACCTCTTTACATGTGCATAAAAAGTGTAATTTACTTTCGAAAATTTAAAATGATGGTAAAATTGATGTCACGTGAAAGATTTGGGTTGTACAAATATAAATAAGAAAATGTTGGTATTAGATAATTATGTGTGCTGGAAAATTCGCAGCAGTAGATTAATATATTATCGTCTTAGTTTGATATGAAGATTTAACACACTCAGAAGAGAGAAATAAACAAGTAATGACATCATAAATTTTTATTTCGAAACTCATAAAGAGAAAATCACAGGGTCTGACCCAACTAAATAGTTCCACCGTAAAATAATGATTACAGTTTCAATCACTTCTCCTATAGATTAGGAAGAGTTAGAAGGGTTCTCAAGTTACAACGTTGACGTGCGTACAAATTCGTTGCATGAAATGGGTGATGATCGATAGATATTGATGGCGGCCAGTAGACGGTAGTCGACAGAGACGAGAGTGATGCTAGATTTCAACTTATTCTCAATACTTCAAGTTCTTCCTCAAACCTCAACCCCTCCTCCCCCTCATGAGAAATGTGAGACTCTGTTTATAGAGTTATATGCGCAATTAATGCATGAATATGAATTAGTTTAATCGGACGTCTCAGAGAACTTCCTTCGATCAGACGACTTTTGACGGACGTCTCAAGAAATGCCTTAAAGATGTAAGAATGGAGCGATATTAGTCTTGTTAGATTTGTCTCACCGAAACTCTCGATTAAACTATGATCTCGCTTAATTTAGCATCAGCTTGACCTTCAAAATGTGACTGGAAAACTTTCAAACTTGTTTTAATGGTTTGATTGGGGCTCAATTTGATTCAAATTGGAACAATGATGGTATCATTGGGTCTGTCTCGCCGAGCTGGTTAGTTTGACTATAAGTTTTGTAAAATCGGAGCACTTGATGACTTTTGATCAAAGTTTGGATATTTCTTGCTCAAAAGATTGTCTCGAGATTCATGTTATGTCTCTAGATTCATGCAAGGTGTAAATTTGTTCATGACATATCAGTGACCCTCCTATATATTATAATAGTATATACTTCATATAAAAGAAATATAAAACTTTATATATTAAGCAACTAAATGCAGCTCATTTGGCGGCTCCTTTTTGTTCTTTGTGCAAGTCTGAGGTTTGAATCTCATCATTTCTTATATATTCTTTTTTGTTGTCGGGCCGAAATTCAGAGCTGCTACCCATGCTGTCTCACTGCAAGCTGGGAATTAGGTCATTGGGCGGGTCCACTGACCCTCACGAGCACAGGCTTGATATGAATAGACAGGATTTGCACCGCTCTAGATTATGGGATAGAAACGGGATCGACAGAAGCTTGTTTGGACATGAATTGTCGGATTTGGACTGGTGAGAGAACGCTTAGCAACCCAAAAGATAGAGCTAGAATAGATTTTTCCTCCTCTTTTTTCTTTTTTGAACAGCTGGCATTTGTTCACTTTTTTTTTTTTGTAACGAGTGAATTTGGAAGGGTAAAATGCGAGAATATAAAAGAATTTCAGTTTTTTCTTCCTCATTTTTTAATCCATTTGCTCTTAAGACTAGGCTTATTCTTAAGCATATAAATAGAGTTCATGGGAGAGAGAGAATCAAAAGTAAGAGAAAAAAGAGAAGAAAAAGAGGGAGAAAGAGAGAAGGAAAGGGAGAGAAATTCAATTCTAAGAGAAGGAGAAAGGGGTAGAAGAAGGAGAAGAGAAAAAAGAATGTATCCATCCCTGTTTAATAGGTGACATTGGATTTTCTCTTTTTTATTTATCTTCTTCATGAAGAAACAAGATAAAATCATTTTGAAAGTTATCCCAACCTCTGCCTCACAAGATTTT
The DNA here is from genome assembly GCA_002079205.1 of Phalaenopsis hybrid cultivar. Taxonomy (NCBI): domain Eukaryota; kingdom Viridiplantae; phylum Streptophyta; class Magnoliopsida; order Asparagales; family Orchidaceae; genus Phalaenopsis; species Phalaenopsis hybrid cultivar. Next base: position 144,747 of record JXCR01143467.1, read on the forward strand.
CGAGATTTTCTTTCACTGTCTTCTCTTATGGGCAAGCAGGAGAAAGCCATCTTGAAAGTTATGCCCAACTCTGCTTAACAGGACCTCAAGAATTTTCATTTGTTGTCTTCTCTTGAGGAGAAATAGAAGAGAACTGTCCTGAAAGTTATCTCGAACTTGCCTCGCAGGACCTGCGGGACTTTTTTTTCACGCTATTCTCAAGTGGAGAAGCAGGAGAAAACTGCCACAAAAGTTATCCCCGAACCTGCTTTGTAGGACTTCTTGGATTTTCTTTTATGGTCTTCTCTTATGGAGAAGCAGGAGAGAGTTGTCCCAAAAGTTATCCTCAACCCTGCCTGGCAGAAACTATGAGATTTTCTTTCGTGGTATTCTCTCATGAAGAAGCAGGAGAGAATTGTCCTGAAAGTTATCTCCGACCGTACCTTGGAGGCCTCTCAATTTTTTTTGACGATCTTCTCTTGTGTTGAAGCAGGAGAAATCCGCCTCAAATGTTATCCCCAACCCTACCTTGCAAGAACTCCAAGATTTTCTTTCACAATCTTCTCTCTTGGAGAAACATGAGAAAAGTCGTCACAATAGTTATCCCTGACATGCTTAGCAAGACCTCTGGGATTTTCTTTTACAGACTTTTATCATGGAGAAGCAGGAGAGAGCCAATCTGAAAGTTATCCTCAACTTTGCCTCATAGGACCTCCCGAATTTTCTTTCGTGGTCTTCACTTATGGAGAAGGAGGAGAGAGTCGTCCCAAAAGTTATCCCTAACCTTGCCTCGCAGGACCTCCGATATTTTTTTTGTGGTCTTCTCTCAAACTGCTAGGATGGTGACATCCGGTGAACCTCGCCCTACCAAGAACTAAAGGAAGAGATAGAGCTCAGAGGATATGACGTCGAACTTGAAATATAGCGACTTAATTTTATTTTTAAAGAAATACTATTTCTCAAGAAATATTTTGGTCAACTTACCGACTCCTTTCGGTCGAGCATATTCCACTCCTTCTAAGTATAATGTTATTTCAACCAATGCCTGAGCTATCAGAAGTTATGAAGGTGACTAGTGTGTGCATTGCACAGTTTTCTTTTTGAGCAATGACATCCCTTATTGGATTGATTGTCTTCTTTAGGAAGTGCGAGTCAAAGCCGACTCCAAAAATCTTGGCCCGGCTAGGTGTGTTTGCTAGTGATGCACATGATCGTGCATTGTTTAGGAACAAAGCATTGAATTTTCAATTGAAAGATTTAGTAAGGCAATGGTCCGCGAGCCTTTTCTTTGCAAAGAATGAGGGAATTTTCAATAGCCGTCGATCTCCCTTCAAACCACCGATGATGAAATATTGCGAATGTTGAGATTTAAGGAACTTAAGGAGATGCAGTTTGAAGTGCAACACAGTTATGAATTTGTAAAAGTGGAGTCATTGTTAAAGGTCTAACTTTCATTCTACTCTGAGCAATCTGCGATCAAGATGTTAAATAAATCAATGAAAAGACCTTTTGAGCCAACCTCTGTAGTACCCGTAAAGTGACTTCCAGCAAGTAGCGATTGTGAAATACTCCCTCATAAATAGTTAAGAAGAGAAATAAGCTAAAAAAACATCTACCCATCCCTTAAACAATTCATATTCCTGAAAGAGTGTTGTATCAGTCATGTATCATACATTTAATTTTAATTTGGATTGTTATGGAGGGGCTCACTCCCAGTCAATTTGGCTTAGATTGAATCAATGTTAGTACCATTGGATCCTTCCTATCGAGCTGGTTAGTTTAACAACAAGTTTGTTAAAATCCAAGCATTGGATGCCTTTTAATCAAAGTTTGAATATATCTTGCTTAAAAGATTGTTCGAGATCGGTATTATGCCTCAAAATTCATGCCAGATGATGGAAATTTGTTCATGGCTTACAAGATATGAAAAAAATTAGAAATTGGTTTTTATGTAAGTGCCCTTTTATAGATTGTAATTTTGCATATTTTGAAGATTTTCTTAATTCTATTAGACATTATTATTATTATTATTATTATTATTATTATTATTATTATTATGTATTTTTTGAGCTTGATGAAAAATGAATGTAAGAAGACATGCAGAGTTATAGCCTTTGTTTCTATAGCCTGAAAATGTCACCACCTCGTCGAGCAAAAAAAAATCGCCATAGTCGGAGTCACGACAGTAGCCACGCACCTTTAGGGCTTGCCACCCCACTCTATTTGGCCGGCTACCATGACCGGCCGACCAAATGGGACTAACCAAATACTCGAATTGGTTTGCCATCCTGGTCGATCACATTGAGTGGGCCAAAATACTCCAGTCAAGCAGCCGCCCTGGCTAGCTGCCTCCAGCCTGATGGCCACATTGGGTCGACCAAATTACTCTTGTCAGTCGGCCACCCGACGCGGACAAGCAACGACGAGAACACTCAAGATCGACAAATCCGAGCAAGGAAATGATCAAATTACTCTGTAGTGCTCTCCATAAAACAAAGACTTATTTGTAATCATATCTTTCCATCATTTTTACTTCTATAAATAGAGGACCCTTGAAATGTGCAAAGAAGTTCTCAGGCTCTCTCTTTCAACCCCCATTTGAAGGGAACTCTCCCATTCTTCTTACTTTAACGCTCTAAGTTTAGTTGAATAGAAGGAGTCAAAAAGCCCAGGAATACCCATCTTTGTCCCCCACCGAGCAAATCTCTTTCTTTCTCTCCCCCTCTTTCTCTTCTCCTCAGATTTCACGCTTTATACTTTTGGGATGCTCCACGAAACAGATCTGGCTTCAACATTGCTAAAGTTTTTGAGATGGAGAATTTCATAATGCCTTTTTTTTAAACCAGTATGATCTATATAATATTCTTTCAATCTTAATTTTTCTCTTTATTAAATTAACATATTCGTTAGTAGGGTTGTCAAAACGGCTCGTTGTTCGCAAACAGTNTTAAATAATATTTTTTAAATCTTGCTCAAACCCTTATTGTTTTATAGCTATATGATTAGGGCTGTTAAAATGACTCTTTGTTCGTGAACAGCTCGTTAAACAAACGAGCCGAACACGAACACACTTTTTGAGCTCGAAATATAAACGAACCGAACATGAGCTGAGCATGGCTNTTGTTTTAATTTAAATAATAAATTTTAATTCTTGCTCAAACTCTTATTGTTTTATAGCTATATGATTAGGGTTATTAAAATGACTCTTTGTTCGTGAACAGCTCGTTAAGCAAACGAGCCGAACACGAACACACTTTTTGAGCTCGAAATATAAACGAACCGAACATGAGCTGAGCATGACTCGCTCGTGTTCAGCTCGCTTACACCCCTATTCGTTAAGCCTATTTTTGATTAAAAAAAATTGATCTCGTCAACAAGTAATATTTATAATTTGCCAATAATCAACAAATATTATCACTATTTGTTTAAATACAGACGTCCTGTATAGTTTTCATTCACTATTTTTACACATAAATATCTTATTTTGTCGAGAAGGTGCTTTACTTTTAATCATTCTGGACAANTGTGTTCAGCTCGTTTACACCTCTATTCGTTAAGCCCATTTTTTGATAAAAAAATTGATCTCGTCAACAATTAATATTTATAATTTGCCAATAATCAACGTATATTATCACTATTTGTTTAAATATAGACGTCCTGTATATTTCTCATTCACTATTTTTACACATAAATATCTTATTTTGTCGAGAAGGTGCTTTACTTTTAATCATTCTGGACAAAATAATTAAATTTCTCAAAATTTATTGTAATTGAAAAAAAAAATACATTTTTGTCAATTCGAATTGCCGCGGAACTGAAGCCACAGAAATTAGATTTTAATGATATTTAAACCTCAACTTACATCCGCATATCTTCCAGTCCACACAGGGTAGTTGTGTGGTGTGGCGAGAACTCCGTGGCGCCCACGCCTGGATTTTTGTCGTTGATTTTTTATAGGCTTTGTTCCGTTACTCTTAGTCGTATACTCCCAAGGGTGTGTTTGTTTTAATTTTTTGGACCACATTTTATATTAAAATTATGTTTCACGTGTATGTTTGCTATGTTCGGACGGAACGGTGCGGCGAACATGCCGTATTTGTGAAGTCGGAAGGTGTCTATACCACAAAAATTTTAAATCGAATCATTTTACATGCATTTCAAAGAGTTCAAATTTATTATTAATGTTGAGTCCAAAAATATTTGGAAAACACGCCATAGATATAGAGCGTTCTATAGAAAAGAGAGAGAGAGTACAATAAAGTAAAGTAATGTAAAAGAGAGTGTCAATTTTTTTTATTCTTGATATGGAGCCCCTGTTTATAGGCATATGTCTCTACATTAAGAATCCATTAATCTACTCATCATTGATTTGTCAGAGGGACTATTTATTAATTTAAAGAAATACTTGTAGATAATAAAATTAGAAGAGTAATTCGATGGACATAAAGTTCACCGACCGTGTACTGAGCCTTGGCTCCATCGACATCTGATCCGAGAGGATACTCCTTGACGATCGTCCAGATGGCGAATCACTACATTGTGAGAGATCTCTTAGCACACTCTACTGATCGCTCGAAAAAGGCACTCCTTTCGTCAGTGTCCAAATCAAACGGTCATCTATAAGTTACGTCTGATCTGTCATATCTTCTTCCTAAGTCGTCCACCTATCTTGAGATTTGTGCTGACATACTTCTCACATGCATATTAAGTTTTATTATTCTCTTACTCCTTGGAAGCCGCACTGCACATAAGGATAAAAGAATCTTTTTAATAGGTACAAAATAGTTAAATGACATTATTGCGTAATAATGCACTCCTCTGGATTTCCGTGCCTGGATCATTTTAAACAAGCCTTGGGGTAAGAAAAGTTTGTGTCGTTTCTGCTTCTTCTAGATCCTTGTCTTCTATCTTTTTATCTCCACGTTTGTTGCGATGTCTGGTGAAGGAGCATCATCTGCCGATAAGAGTACCCTCCTTAAAGCCATGAGTGATATACGGGCAACGGCTTGTAAGTCAGACAATAAGCACAAGCCAGTGGGTGAAGNATAAGAATCCATTAATCTACTCATCATTGATTTGTCAGAGGGACTATTTATTAATTGTAGATAATAAAATTAGAAGAGTAATTCGATGGACATAAAGTTCACCGACCGTGTACTGAGCCTTGGCTCCATCGACATCTGATCCGAGAGGATACTCCTTGACGATCGTCCAGATGGCGAATCACTACATTGTGAGAGATCTCTTAGCACACTCTGCTAATCGCTCGAAAAAGGCACTCCTTTCATCCGGTGTTCAAATCAAACGGTCATCTATAAGTTACGTCTAATTTGTTATATCTTCTTCCTAAGCCGTCCACCTATCTTGAGATTTGTGTTGACATATTTCTCACATGCATTAAGTTTTATTATTCTCTTACTTCTTGTAAGCCGCACTGCACACAAGGATAAAAGAATCTTTTTATTAGGTACAAAATAGTTAAATGACATTATTGCGTAATAATGCACTCCTTTGGATTTCCGTGCCTGGATCATTTTAAACAAGCCTTGGGGTAAGAAAAGTTTGCGTCGCTTCTGCTTCTTCTAGATCCTTGTCTTCTATCTTTTTATCTCCACGCTTGTTGTGATGTCTGGTGAAGGAGTATCATCTGCCGATAAGAGTACCCTCCTCAAAGCCATGAGTGATATACGGGCAAAGGCCTCCAAGTCAGACAATAAGCACAAGCCAGTGGGTGAAGCTTATACAGAGGGGATGGGTATAAAGAGAGCTGTACCTAAGTTCGGGATCAGTGATCGTGAGGATCGAGGTGGTTCTTCTGGTTTCCCTGTAGACTTGTCTCAGGAGAGCACTGCTGAGCAGGCTAGAGGACGTTTGGACGATCGTCCNTGGGTGAAGCTTATATAGAGGGGATGAGTATAAAGAGAGCTGTACCTAAGTTCAGGATCAGTGATTGTGAGGATCGAGCTAGTTCTGGTTTCCCTGTAGACTTGTCTCAGGAGAGCACTGCTGAGCAGGCTAGAGGACGTTTGGACGATCGTCCTATAGGGCACCCGTCAGAGGTGAATGTTCCTGTCTGGAGAGAGAGTTTGACCATTCAGGTTATCACGGGGACTGTGGTTCCCCAGATAGGTTCTGAGAAGACAACGACCAAAGCTGAGATGTGTCTTCAAATGACAAAGAATGGTCTTTTCTTTGAAGTTGGAGGACTAAGGAAGGTCGGCGAGGAAGTTTTTTTTACAACAAATTTGAATGGGGGGGAGATTTTGTGTATGTAGCTTGAATTGCCTTTTGCATCTTTTCTTTTGTTGCAACAACCGAAGTCCTGACTGTCAACTTTATATCGGCAGATACTAACGTCGGCCCCGAGGATGACATGGCTATCGTGGACCATGTTGCAGTCAGGGGAGCAAATACAGAACATGTGGCTATGGAGGGAGAGGATATGACAAATTGGGATGTATTGAAGCATGGTGCTAGAAATCAGGGTGCTAAGACTGGTGTTGAGATAGTTGTTAAGGAGAGAAAAATGAAGGGGCACTTACCTATCATAGGCTTCATGGTTTGGAAGTATTCTCATAAGTCATTTAGCTCAATTCTTGCTACGAGGATTTCGGTCCTCTCAACGCCCAACGTGGCAGAGATTCAAGGTTATTATGTTTTGGATCCTACAACATTCTTGCGATTTGTCACCAGCCACGAATGGGCTACGGACATTTTTTTCTCTTGAATTCATCTTTTGTAAGGATCATTTTAAGAGGGGTCTTCGACTGCCACTTTACTAAGAGCTTGAGTCGATCTTTAACTGCTATGGGATCATTCTTGCCTATGTTCTTCCTAACTCGAACACCGCAATCATGACTTATGTGTTTTTCTACCAGATGATGAGAATCTCATGGTCAATCGAGCTCTTCATACATTTCTTTTGTTTTTGGATCGGTCGCGATGGATATATTCAACTTGCCACCAAACCTAAGATTCAATTATTGGGACTTGAAAACAAGGAGAAGGATTGGAAAATGAGTTCTTTGTAGCCTCGTGTGCAGACAGATGGGGAATCCCCAGTTATCTAATAGAGCGAGGCAAAGAAAGTGAAGACCTTACCAAGAAACATTCTTGATCATAGGGCATTGATTGAGGGTCAACACCTTTCTTTGTTTCAATACCTCAACCCTGACATAATTGAACACATGGTTCGTCTGGATGGTGTCGATACCATGACTGAGGATTTGTGGGGATTGCTTGACAACTAGGAGGTTTCTTGAGAGAGAGTTGCTAAAGAGAGGGCGGCATCGAAGAGGCCTCAAGGGAGAGGTGGTCCTTGCCCACTCAACAGAGTTAGGGGGTCGGTCTGATTATATTAGGTTGGCTGAGGGGGTACTGGAAGTTGTGCTACCTATTTTCTTACTTGTTTATGCATAAAATGCATTTATGTTGCTCTTGTTTGAATTTCTAGATTCATCAAAAGGAAGTGGGAAGGACTCCTCCTAATCGCTTAGCATTCTTAACTCTGGAAATTCACCAGTGCATCTGTCAGCTGGAGGAGTTTAGGCAGCAATGGGGGAGACCTAGTTCATATTTCTACAGGCACAAGGGGAGGCGAGTCACGCCTACCGTTTTATCTATTTTTGGACCAACTTTGAGGAAAGATAAGGGAACACAGATTGGATGGAGAGTGATGTCACCCGAAGGAAAGGAAAGACTCTTGCCCTTGATACCAGATTGCCCCCTCCCTCAACGCAAAG
>JXCR01143468.1:0-58710 GCA_002079205.1 Phalaenopsis hybrid cultivar
CGTTGTTGTAGTTGAAGTATTACTTTTTATTAAATCTTAGTTCGTAGTATTCTATTTCTCCCAGTGGTATCGATATCTAGGACTCCATTAGAGCCCTATATTACTTGAGCGATACGTATACTTTCATTGACAAATTCGACTTTAACATTATTGAATATTATATCTATACATCTTTATTAAATCAAACATATATAAATAAATAAAAAGTCGCAGTTAAGTTTTTGGCATCGTTGCTGGAATTTAATCTTCTATTAGCGTCATCAAATTTTTGTAATTGTTGATTTACAAAAAGGTCGGTCAATTAGTCAATGTTCTTTAAAAGCACTTGGAAGAGGGTAAGGAATATGATTGCTCCTATTTAGCACAAAATAGTTTTTATATATATTTTCAAATGATTTTAATTTCTTCACAATCCATATACTCATTGTAAAGAGGAAGGTTTTTTTCTTAAATTTGAATCTTTCATCAACAAAAAACTTTGTTTAGTTTTCATAATTTTACTTTTGAAAGTTTAATTTTTAGTTAGTTAACTATGTCTTTCAACTGTATTTTATATAGCATTCACTTTAGTAGTTAATATTCAAACTTCGCACTTTACTTTTATTTTTGTATTTTTTAATTAAAAAATAATTTTAAGAATTTACTTATAGGTTTTTCCAACTTCCCTGTGGGATCGATATCTAGGACTCCATTAGTGCCCTTTATTACTTGAGCAATACGTACACTTGCGTTAATTTTAAAAAAATTTGGCAGTTTAAAAAGAGTTTTAAGGATAAACTGTTTTCATAAAAGGTATTTTTGTTGGGAATATATTGTATATCTATTGTTGTATTTACCGTGCGTATTCTGTAATATTGAAAAATATTTGCAAAATTTACACATTAAATTTACCCACATCAGTCACTAAGGTTATTTTCAGGATGCATAACATCTTCTAGTTCTTCTTCCTTTGGATTTCAAAATAAAATGTTTCAACTTTGATTCATTCCCATTTCACACCTCTTTGTCTGATCTCTTTAAAAAGTCCTATCTTTTGAAATTCTTGAAGACAATATCCCTCGATTTTTATTGAGAGTTTTCTTAGATGACTTCAGTTATCTACGATGTAATTAACTATAAGGGTTTGCCTTTATAGGAAACTTTCAAGAACCCAGCTAAACCCTATTTAATTTTTTTGTATTAAATAGGGGAACTTGTTGGTCAACATAAAAATGGTTTTCGCAGACTTGAACGGATGTCATAAATTCTTTAGTTTATTTAATAAAGTCTTACTAGTAAGTAGTGTGTCTACTCTTTGAGATACATGCATTGCTTGCAGTATCAGACTCGTTTATTTAAACTACTGAGTATATGAGATCGGTTCGGTCTCATATTTTCAAAACTTAAAATATTACTTTCCCAAATTATATATATATATATATATATATATATANATTCCGGCAACCGACAACTTCCAATTTGGCGATCGACATAATTACACATATTTGAGCTTAAGTTTGAGGGGAAAAGAAAAATGTTTCAAATTTAAACCTTATTTTCAAAGGTACTAAAAATAAATTTGTATTTTATTTCTAATGATTATTGTTATCTTGAGCATCTTAAGGATGTTAGAAATTGAAGTCTATAAATGGAGTAGGAAAACTTAGTTGATATTTTTAGTGAAAAGGGTAAACCTAGAGTTAAGAATATTTAGTGGAGAGCTTGGGAAATGAATAATTATCTTTAGTAGGAAGAATTGTATTTTTGAAAAACTAAGGATTCTTAGAATTTTTATTTTCAAACATTTGAGGCTCTTTTAGAAAGTATTTTAAAAAGAATATACATCTTTTCAAGTGAAGGAAAGTAATAAGTTTTAACTTTAGAGGAGGATAGTGGAATTTAAAATTATTTAAAGACTTCTCCAGATATAGTAATCTTCACATAAAAAAAATGGATCAAAAAGATCCTGCAAAAGAAAAAGAAAATGCAAAAAAAAAGTGAGGAGAAGCTTGAGGAGAGGTCCTAATCCAAAATTGGTTTTACTTGAGTTATTCTAAAGTAAATAACTTAGAACAATCCTAAGTTTGTTTTTTTATACTTATATTAGTAAAAATTATTTTGTAAATAACTTCTCCTATTTGTCACAATCTCTCTCTCTACTTGTTTTACTTTTACACATGTCACTAATTTCATTGCATGAGGAAGGGTATGTTTAATATATTAAACCTCACTTTCTAGTTTTCACTAAGTATTTTAGTTTAGGAGTAGAAGTAGTATTGTAGTGATAATTGTAGGATATAATCAAAACCAAACCTTTTTCGACCTTCCAAGCTATGGTGTATTATTCTAGACTAGAACTTCTCTTGAAATATGTCGTGATTAACCTCCATCTCTGTGGGATCAATATTTAGGGTTTAATTAGAAACCTCTATATTGCTTGATAATGATATGTATACTTGTGTAGAATCCCTACTATTTAAAGTTATAATTGAAATTTTACTTTGTTTGGGATCAAGTTTAGGATCAAGTTTTTGGCGCCGTTATTGGGGATTAAAATCTTCAAGTAGTGGTGTCAACTTCATAAATCCTTACATATAAAAAATATGGGGATCAAGTTTTTACTGAAATGGATGTCATAAATTCTTTAGTTTATTTAATTGAGCCTCATTAGCAAGTAATGTGTCTATTCTTCATGATAGATACATCGTTTGCGATGTTGTGCTCGTTTATGTAAATTATTGTCTATGTGAAATCGGTTTGGTCTGGTATTTTTAAAAATCAAACAATTACTTTCTAAAATTAATATAATATATATATATATATATATATATATATATATATATATATATATATATATATATATATATATNTTTTGTTTCGATTGCCTATTAGTGACAGATAAGCAATTTGAATTCCATTGTTGCGATTAAAGTATTACTTTTCTAAAATCTTAGTTCGTAGTTCCAATATTACTCTTTGTGGGATCGATATCTAGGACTCCTTTAGAGCCCTATATTACTTGAGTGATACGTGTACTTGCGCTGATAACTGTGACTTCACAATTATTGAATATTTTATACAACCATCTTTATCAAATCTGTAACTGTTATTATTTTTGGTGCAGTTATTGAGGAATTAAATCTTTTAACAGCAGTATTAAATACTTATATTTTTAAGCATATATAAAGTCGTTGTCCCTGACCTCGAACAAAGACGACTCCTTGGGTATTTTCATGTAAGTTAGCATAGAATTCCTCTACCACTGGTACAACAACTGCAGCAGTAGTGTAGCACAGAACTTCTCAACGCCTTTGTATAATGATTTTCTCAATCTATGATCTTGGATTACTCAATCCAAGCTTGACAAAGCCTCTCTCCTTGATAAGTCTCTTTTTTGTAATAACTTAGTCGTATAATCTCTGCACGTTAAAAGTGATAAATTTTCTTCTATTAAAAACTCCATACCTTAAAGTATTTCTAGAATTGAAAGCCATTGAATTCAAAATTAGGAAGTTTCTGGTCATCTAAGGCAGTTTTTAGGCCTTTAGAAACACCTCTCAGTGGTTATTTAGGAGCGAAATACAACCAAAGTCCGCCGCACTCGCACTAAACATGCGAAACTGCTTGGGACGCCGTCGTCACTCCCAATGGCGCTGTCAGCGCCATGGTCTATAAATTCAGGGGTTGTTGTTGCCCATTCTGGTGCCGTCTATGTTCATTCTGGCACCGTCGGCGCGAGAGACCAAAATCGCGTCATTTATTTTTTTGTTCAATTTGATTCCAAGTTATCCTCCAATACCAATATTTGTCTAATATTATTATATATAAAATTGTGTAGGATTCAAAAATATTATTATTTCATAAAAACACTCATTAAAAAATAGTAGTATATAAATATATAGATTTATATATGGGTTGCTGATCCACAAAAATAATATACTGTTTTAAGTAACATTTTTATATCTATTTTTGGTGATATTGCACTTTGAAGAAGGGTATTTTTGTGTTTTTATTGTAAATATTTTATTTTCAGGCATTTGGAGAAAAAATGGCAAAAAGAGCAAAAATTGAAACAAAAACATCAAAATTTGAGGTTTGGCGCATGATGCGCCAAAATCCAGAGCGCTGGCGCATGATGCGCCGGAGTGGCGTATGATGTGTCAGACGCTATTTTTTTTAAATTAAGGCAGTTCGAGATGAATTTTGCACAAATTTTCAAAGGGACACTTGTTCTAAGCACCCCATGGAGTGATTCAATGCATGTGGACACTTTGGAAGGTTCCAATTTAAAAGGATTTAACTCTTGGATCAAGGAAACACATCTTTTGAAATTCAAAGTTTTGACTTTTGAATTTTATAGGGAATTGAGATTCTTTTGATAGGGAAGAACCAGCCAACAAAAGAGAGCCTCTAGAGAGATTAGAAGGGGGGCAAAAAGTTAGAGAGAGAGGTGTGAGTTAGAGAGAGAAAAGAGGAGATTTTTTTTGATGGTTGTAAGAGGAGAGGGAAAGTGAGAGATTTCTTCTTCATTACACTTCTAAGAGATAATTGGGAGAGATTGTAAAGAGATAAAGGCTTCGAGAGAACTTCTAAGGAATTGATTGGGAAGGATTGTGAGATAAGTTATATTTTCTTATTTCTTTTGTTTGTAAAATTATTTTCATATATGAAATTCGTGTTTTATCGTATCCTTCTCATGAACTCTTAGTAGTTTTCTTTTTCCTTCTCCCTACTTTGAAGAAATGGTTTTGTGAAGAACTAATTTTGTTTTATACGGTTTTAAAGGATAATAATTTGTGATGATTTGAACTCTGATCTTCATTTACTTTTCTATCTGGTCAATTGAATTGTTAAAATATGTTGAGAATTATATGTTATGAAAAGGGGTTATGATTTTTATAACAAAGGGAGAATCACATTTGATTTCATGAGAGTATTTCATCCATGGGATTGGGTGCAAATAAATAGAGAAATATACTTTGATGGATGTAGAATTGGAAGATTTTAAGGGGACATATTAGAATCCCCAATTTGGTTCAGTTGATTGGAAACTAATGCGAGCATGTTAGCTCTCAGAGGAGAGAGTAGTGGGAGCTCTGAAGTGACAGCCGGTATCCTCTCAGCCTAACCACGGAATTAGGTACCAAACTCTGGATTAGTCAGTGTTCTTTATAGTGCTTGAAAGAGGGTAGAGAATAGGATTGCTCATATTTGGCACAAAGCAATTTTTAAACATATTTTACAAATGATTCAATTTCTTCACAAGACATATTTTCAATGTAAAAGGGAAGGATGTTTTCTCATACTTGAACTTTCATCAACAAAAACATTTATTTTATTTCAGCAAATTTACATTTAAAAGTTTAGCATTTAGTTTAGTTTACTTGTTACAGTCATACATCTGCATAGTTAGTAGCATTTCAGATAAGTAGTTTAATTTCAAACTTAGCACTTCACTTTGTTTTTATATTATAATATAAAATAAATAACTAGCTTACATATATTTCCAGCTTCCCTATGGAATCGATATCTAGGACTCCATTAAAGCCCTATATTACTTGAGCAATACGTATACTTGTTTAGTATCTATATGGGAATTGGGATTTTAAAGAGCTTTTTAAAGATAAATTATTTTCATCAAAATTATATTATAGTTTGGGTTACATTTCATCATTATTATTAAGCTTAACAAATTCCCGTTGCATCAGTTGCCTCCAACAAAGCGCTTAGTTTAACGTCGTCAGACCGACATACCATTATTTAATCAGGATGACTTAACATCAAAACTTCTTTAAATTGTGGTATGTGTCCTTCATAATAATGTTTCAATCGATGCCCATTAACTTTAAATATCTTTCCCATTTTAGGATCTTTAATAACAACAGTTCCATAATGATATACTTTAATCACATTAAATGTTCCAAACCATATGGATTTAAGTTTTCCTAGAAATACTCTCAATCTTTTATTATATAATAAAACTTCTTATCCAGGTTCAAATTTTTTTTTAATAATCTTTCGATCATGTCATATTTTCATTTTCTCTTTATAGATTTTTGCATTACCATTTGCTTCATTTCTAATTTTCTCAAGTTCATTGAGTTACAATAATTATTTCTCACTATCATCTTTTAGATTAAAATTAAATTCTTTAATAGCCCAAAAAGCTTTATGTTCCAATTCTACTGGTAAGTGGCATGTTTTTCCAAAAATAAGTCTATATGGGGACATCCAATAGGAGTCTTATAAGCAATTTTGTATGCCCATAATGCATTATCTAATCTAGCAGACCAATCTAATTTATAAGAATTTATAGCTTTGCCTAAAATTCATTTTATTTAACGATTTGATATCTTTGCTAGATAGCTAGTCTGAGGATGATAAGCAGTAGAGAATCTATGCATAATATCATATTTTTTAATCAATTTCTTAATTATTTTATTCCTAAAATGGGATCCTCCATCAGTAATAATTACTCTTGGCATTCCATATCTTGTAAAAATATTTTTATTTAAAAACTTAAAAACATTCTGAGCATCACATTTATGTACAACAACAGCTTCAATCCATTTGGACATATAATCAATAGGAAGTAATATATATAAATTTCCAAATGAAGGCATAAATGGNGGTAAGGATGAATTATCGCAGACCCTGGTTTCATGCCCCAAATATGTACTAGAGGTCTCAGATGGGTTTCTTAAGCTAGGAGATGTTGTGAATAAATAGTGAATCATTTTGAGATGGTCAAGTGGACACCCTACACATGTGACATCAAAATTTGATTCAAATAAATGGCCCCCGAAAAGTGTGTTGCATCGTTAAGGCAAGGTGCACTTATTGAAAGCAGCTCAATTTTTTATCAAGCTAAGGTTAGTCATTAATCCAACATAATCAAAGCAACCAAAAAGAGCTATGAAACCTTTGGAAGGAAATTTCTAAGAGTCTTATTCAATCTTAGGGGGTTAGAAGGAATGTGCTTGAGTTTTACATCCAACTCAAAAAGGTGAGTCTAGAAGCCGTAGAGGCATGACCCTAAGGGTGGTTCAGAGGCTGTAGGGGCATGGCCACAAGGGTGAGTCCAAAGGTCATAAATGCCTGACCATAAGGGTGGTTCAGGGGCTATAGAGGCATGACCACAAGGGTGCATCCATATGCCATAATAGAATGACCCTAAGAGTGGTTTAGAAGTTGTAGAGGCATGACCAAACAGGTGGGTCTAGAGGCTGTACAGGCATGACCCTAAGGGTGGTTCAGAGACTATAGAGGCATGACCACAATGATAGTCAAGGAATTAATACCTTCCATGCCCATGCTACATCAAAAAGGACTGATGTAGGGCCTTACATCGATCTCCGAGAAGTAGGTAGGTTGGCTAGGAAGCCGCCTGCCACATTAATGAGGAATGTCGATGGGCCTTATATCACTCAGTAAGCTGTAACAAGTTGAAGAAGGAATGTCACTGATCTTGCATCACTTATAAGAACTAGTCTACATTGATCTATTGGAAAGGTAAGCTAAGGTGACTTGAGTCCGACCAACAAACTGACCGAGGTGCATAACCTCAACACCCATACTACATTCGTGATGAATGCTTAAGATCTTTCATCATTATCCAAGAGGTAGGGCAGGTTGGCTAGGGAGAAAATAAATAAAGCTAAGATGTCAAAATAAAATATGATCTTGTGAACGAACCGACTAAGGGTCACATGGTTCAAGAAGCATAAAAGTTGCATGGCTAAGGAGAAAATGTCTAGCGACGTCAACAAGAAGAAATACACATGAGATTTATATCCAATTTGAAGGATAGATTCAGACCCGTAGAGGCTTGACCCAAAGATGAGTTCAGAGGTCATAGAGGCAAGAATTGAAACGTAGCTTCAAAGTCCGTAGAGGTGTGACCTTGGTAGATTAGTTCAGGAGCCTCAGAGCATGAATCAAAATGAAAACTAAATAAGCCCCAAAAATCTATTATGGTAAGGAGAAATACCAAAGGAATTACATTCAGCCTTAAGGATATTCATGGTAAATGGCTAGATTATCTCATGTAATCTGAGTTTGTCTATCATGCTCTCAAGAAGGAACTTTCTAAAAAGGTCATATGGTTCAAGAACTGCAATAAAAGGCAGTTGAAATGCTGAAGGTGTCAAGAGATAAGATCATTCTTATAAACGGGTTGGCCAAAGGGCATACAACTCGAGAGACATGATAGCAAGATGCTAAAAAGCTAAAGTCATCTCTAAATGGGATGCTCTCGTGAAAGAGCAGACTGCAGAGTCATGTGGTTTGAGAAGCATAAAAGTTAAATGGCTAAGAAGCCATGAACAATCACAAGATGAGATGTTCACATGAAAGAATTGAGTGAGGAGTCATACGGCTTAAGAGACATCAAATGTTAGATGGCTAAGGTAGTTTAGTGACACAAGATGTTAAAGCAAGAATTAATCAAGGTGTTTTTTATGGCATCTTGATATTTTTGGATGTAAGGACATCGTGACCCAACATGGATCATTTCAATAGTTAAGGTTGCCTAACCAATGCAGTGTGTTTAATGACAAGGTAATGAGATCAACCTAGTTTAAAATGGTATATAAGAGAGTTGGACGAACAAGACAATCTAACCTTTTAATGCTTTTGTAGGATTGAGCAAAGAGACCCCCTCATGGTATTTTTCTTTCTGGCATAAGAATACACAGCTTAGGCATAGACTGATTAAGCAAGCGAGTGGGCTCAAATTAGTGCGAGATACACTCTGACATGGCAAGCTGAGTCAGCAAAGTTGACGGGAATTTTTAAAGATGTAAGATGGTCTAGGTTGGCCTACCATAGTGGTGATTTTCCAAATGTACCCACAGGATGACTATCGTTGGAGGTACCTTCTAGGCTCCACCGATGATGGTCCACGGGGATTTGAACACCTCTTTTTGGTATGGTGAACAAGCTCAGACCAATCAGAAGAGGGGTTGTAAAAGATGTTGGAAGCGTAGACCAATCCGACCTTGTAACACTTTTGAGTATTTCAACAAAGTGACTAACATTGGATATTATATATGATTCCCTCTGGGTATTTTTTTACAGGCATGAACATACCCATCTTATGTATGGACTAACTAAGGCTACAAAGGGCTTGAATTAGTGCAACATGCACTTTGAAATGGTGAGTAAAAGTTAGCCAAGTCAATCAAAATACCATAAAGGTATCAAAAAGGGTTGGATGCATGAGACAATCCAACCTTGGGGTGCCTTTTGCAAAGTCTAGCTCATCAACCTCACTGGGGAATCCTCAAGAACGAGCAAAGTAGTCCTTGTCAAAGAAAATATTACAATCTTATATGATATTGAGGATCCTAATTAGGTATGAATTAGCTATGTGAGCAAGTGTTATAACTGATACAACATATCTGATGGCTAGACAACTTATTGCTCATGTTTGTTGTGTTGTTGAATTGGATCAGGTTGATAGAGTGGTTCAACTCATGTAGGATACCTTCATCAGAATTCTATCAAGCAAAACACTCACTGAGGAATCCTCAAGGATAACGAGGTAATTCCTATTAGAAAGGTATCACGAAGTAATCAGATCCCGGATGGATGGGCACATTGGTTCATCTCTAAAGTGCTTCTGGTATTTAGTGAAGTGATCCTCAAAGGCTAGTAGAGTAGTCCTTATTTAAGGGAGATTAATGTAGCTCAACTTGTAGAAGGGGCTTTTGTAAACACCTAAGAAGGAGACCTGATTTGGGTTTGTTGCGGGTATGAAGATACTCGCTTAGGCATAGATCAGTTAGGTAAGCTAAATGATGCAACTGGTGCAACACTCCTTTTCCAGATACAGTGGTAAGAATTACTCATGTTGTTGGGATGTGAAGGTGGGTTTAGTCGATAAAAATAGTCCACCCAAAAGTGTTTATCCTTTTTGGCCAAAAAACATTCATAGAAGGATATCAACCACATTTGTTCAAAGTAAGTGGGACAAGCACATATTCTACATTCATAAAAGATGAATGAGATATGTATATCTACCTCAATCATGATGAGCAGGTGTAGTAGTGTATGGACCCTGTGTAGATCATATCAACGGAAGATAAGCTAATAGAAGTGCAAGACTTCTCTTATATTGATTAACAGCCACCTGTAGGACTTCCACTTTACCCGAAATGCATGTCGACAACCAAATTAAGAGAAATACAAGGCTTATCCTGCATAAAATTGTTGTGAACTACAAGCTATCATTTTGAAAATTGTAAGATAATCACTATAAATAACTCACATAATGAAGAGAACAGAAAATAAATTTTCTTTTTTGCATCAAATTTGATTACAAAGCACATAAGTTTTGGACATCAACATTTTGAAAATACATTGAGTAAATTAGAAAGCAAAAAAGCTGCGTGTAGTATCTCTTTAAGTATCACTCATTGACATATGATTTTGGATAAGATCTATCTGTTTCAATCACAAATGAAGGTAGCTCAACTTCATGAGGAAGGGCTGCTTCAGACCTAATGAGCAGATGCATATATACTTGGGTATATGATATGTCATATAATATGCTCATGAAGAAAGACTAGTCCACTTTCGGAGGAAGGACTGTCATGAACTGAGGATTGTTGCGCGAGACATAAAAGAGATGGGTGAACACCCATGCAAAAGATAATTCAACTTTCAAGAAAGGGCTGTTGGACCCGAAGGTCAAAGCTTTTAGCATAAAAGAATATGGGTAATAACCCATTGAGAGGCAACCCATTCTTCCAAAGGAAGGGCTGCTAGAATCGGAGGTCAACACATTTAGCTTAAAAGGATAGGGTAATAACCCATAATAAGGCAATCCATTCTTCTAAAGGAAGGGCAGCCAGACCTGGAGGTCAATGTATTCAGCATAAAAGGGTACGGGTAATAACCCATAAGAAGGCAAGCCATTCTTCTAAAGGAAGGGAAGCCGAATCTAGAGGCCAACGCATTTAGCGTAAAAGGTATGGATAACAAAGCATAAGAAAGCATACCCACTTGGGTCTTCACATGGGTCTCACTTAGGATGGTTAAGACCAACATGTGAAGACCCAAGTTTGAGTTCCAATAGGATTACTGAGACCTTAGAGCAACTCTGGGTGACTTGGTCTGGGTCATAACCTCACATACACACTCAAACCCTAAAATCACCTAAACCTAACCTATCTCCTGGTTCTTTTTGGAGGCTCTCATATGGGTGGCCCCAAGCCCCTGGTCCTTGGCTAGGGTGGCTAGGACCAACATGTGGAGGACCCAAAATGAACTTCCCTATGGGCGTTATGAATAGGGGAGGAGTTTACACAATTTTCATGGCCATCAATCCCAATTCTGTCAAGACATCCCATGTTGGCCTCCTACCCCGCTTTTCCCCAAATTTACCAAAAATACCCCTAGAACCCTAAAATTCTTGAAACAACCAAACCCTTAATTCTCCACCAAAAATTATATTGAACCACTTAAAATCACCCCAATTACCTAAATACCTCTAAAACCCTCAAACTTCCCAAAATACCCCCTACACCACCCAAAATTACCAAAATGCCCATGGATCAAAAAATTTGCCAAAATTCCCAAATTCACTCCAAACCTCTCCAAAGTCAATCCCAACCACCCAATGACCCTAATTGCACCCAAATCCACCAAAATTGGCCAAAATGCCCAAATTGACCCTGAAGCCCTAAAGTCCCCAAATCATTCCCAATTTACACCAAATTCATTCCAAACTCACCAAATCTAAAACCCAAATTAAATTTAATCAAGTGTAATCCTAATTGAAACCAAATCCAAGCCTAATTCAACTTAATTCCAAGCCCAAAAATCAAGTCCAAGTCAACTACACCAAAATTAAACCCAACTCCAAATTCTACCAAATTGACCCATATAATCATTTCAATTCCACAAAAATTGATTCTTAAATTCTACATGAAATTCTCCTAGGCCAAATTGAACAATCAATTGGTCTAGATCCAAGCCCAAGCTAGGCCCAAAGTCCATGATCAAGCTCAAATCCCATTTTAGGCCTAAAACCAAACTTTTTCCTAACCCTTTGATTTAATTAAACCATAATTACCCCCATCCCATCCTAAGCATGTGAGTTGGCCACCTCAACCCTAGCCTAAACCCATTTTTGGTTTCATGGACCAAGGGTCCCCCAAATCATGGAACTCATTTCTAAATTTTGTTAAGTGACTCATGCATGCCATCACTTGATTAAACCGTGAGGCTAATCATAATTAAACCTCCCCCTGGTCTTCTTAAGTCAGCTAGCCACCACCCTTGGTCTTGTTTGCCACCCTAGTGGCCGGAAAACCCAAAACCAATAAGATCACCCATGGCATAAACCCAAAATTCTACTATCCAATGTGGTAAACTATAATTAGTTAATTGCACCACTCAACCCTCCACCTCAGCTTACTTGCACCAGTCAATGAGAGCCCGAGGCCTCCCCCTTGGCTGGAATTATAAATAGCCCCCTCCACGGCCAAACTTGGAGATCACCAAAAATCTAGGGGAAATTCTGTCTGATTGCTCCCAGAGCTCCTTCTAAACTCCTTAAGATTAATTCGACAATGCATCTCTCTCTCTCTACTTGTAATCTATTCCTTGAGTGTCATTCACGGACAAATCAAGATTCTACACACACGTGCGCGCGCACACACACACACGCACACGTACACACACACCCGCACACACAGATATATATATATATATANGGATACAAGCATTAAGAGGGATAGTGGATCCCCATCTAAAAGCAAAAATACATTAAAGTCCTAGAGGTTCCACTATCCATAGTACAACTCCACTCAACAAAGAATAAAAACTTAAAAGTACATGTATACCCAAAAAATTGTATACCGAAGGAAAAGTTTACCCAAAATACATGTAAACCTGAAAGAAACCATATTGTCAGGAGAAATAGCAGCAAATCCAAAAGGAAGCAAAACAATTTCAGTGAGGGGCATAGCACACAGCCTTGAAGCCAAATAACAGAAGTTAGTCCATCTCTCAGTAGAGTCTAAAAGCAGTTTGCATGTAGGTAACCGAGAAAAGAAGGCACCTGAGAATTGATAATGAGAACATATGTCCTTCCAGCACCTGAGCAACAAAACTTCTAGGTTATCTCAAAATTCAGAAAAAGGTAAAACATATGTTGCCTAACAAAAGGAAGGCACCAAAAAGAGATGGTGACAGTAGCGAAATAGTAAAGGAATGAACACAGCTGGTTCCGAAGGGAAATCATCAGAGAAATAGTATGGAGGCAAGTACATAAAAGAAAATAGAAAAAACAGTACAGCATCAACATATGATATAAGGAAGATTGAGGTTATCTCCAAATAAAAGCCTCTCTAGAGGCAAGGGAGTGTCTAAACCAATAAGAATCCCATCACTACCTTTTTTGCTAACTAGTTAGCAGAGGCATTGCCTTCTCTATGAATAAAAGAGAAAAACACATGAATCTGATTAGATGTTATAAGGTTCCAAATACGATTGCGTATATGAAATAAGTTCCAAAATGGTGTACAGTCCTTTCTAGGCATGTCATACACGATCTTAGAGTCAGTTTCAATAAAAAACTTAGGAATTTTACGTATAATAGCAATTTAAATAGAAAAAAGAGCTGCCCAGTATTCAGTATCAGTGGGATCATCAGTGTTAACAGGGGTTGCAAAGAAACATAACAATCTCCCCTTATTGCTTCTGAAACCCCCTACCCCCCCCCCATGCCAGCACCATTAGGAGTTCAACTCCCATCTATCTTAGCCTTGATCCAAGTGTGTGGAGGGGGTTTCCATCTCACAAGAAGAGGTTGTCCACCCTGAGGGATATTGCACTTATTTTTAGCCAAGGACTTGATAGCTTTAAAACAGTAAGATAGAATATAAGAAACAATGAGAGGAGGAGCAGGAGGGGAGCTGTTATGCTTATAACTATTCTTGGCATTCCATAAAAACCATAGAATAATTAAAGGAAAGTAGGCAAGCTTTTTATCATATCTCTGAGAAAATTTCCATGCATCCAAAAAGTCTTCCAGACGAGAAGATAAGGGCCAGTGAATGTTAAGGAACTAGCCAACCATATTCCAAACAAAATGTGCAAAAGAGCAAGAGAAAAACAGATGTGTGTAATTTTCCTCATCACAATTGCATAAGAAACACTTGGAGGCCAATCTTAAATCTTTGAGCTTTAAGATATCATCAAGGGGGAGTAAGGATTGAAAAAATCTCCACAGAAAAAAGGAGATAGAGGAAAAAGTGTAAGAATTCCAAATCTGTAAACCCCATTTCCAATCTTGAAAGGTATGCATATTGTGATACAATAATTTTGAAATGGAGGTGGTAGAGGTAAACTTCCAAATGGGCCTATCAATCTTATTTGGAAGAATTGGATTTGTTACAATAATAGCAGCCTGTTCTTCCACCAAAATTTTAAGCTTGTCAGTGTCCCAATTACCATTAATCCAAAAATTAGAGACTAATATATTGTAATTAAGAGGAGATGCAACATTCTGAAAAATAGAGGGACCCCACTGTTCATGCCAAATAGAGACCTTCCCCTCACCAATATCCCAATAAATGAAACGATTGGCAAGGGATCTGACCTTAATAATAGATTTCCAAATTTTAAAATCCCCTACCTTCCAATTAACCAAAGAAGGATGCACATGGGAGCAGTATTTGTGGAGAATAAATTGAGCCCAAAGGGAAGAGCCAACCCTAAATTTATACTACAGCTTGCACATATTGATCTCAGCAATATGATGCAGATTTTTAAACCCAAACCCCCAGCTGATAGAGGTTTACAAATTTTATGCCAAGACAACCATGGCTTAGTTTTACAAGGCCCAGACCACAAGAAATTATTAAAAATAAGCTCAAGAGATTTTTGTGTGCTCTTCTTTAAGTTAAGAACTTGCATGACATATAGAGGAATGCTTTGAACTAAGCATTCCCCCGAAGGAAAGAAAAACATTTCTCCATTCATTGATTCTATTTTGATTTTCTCAACCACAAAATCAAGTTGAGTTTGTTTCCTTCTGCCTCTAAGGAGGTTAACACCAGATACTTAAGAGGGAGAGGTGCCATATTGTAACTAGAATGAGAGATGGCCCAGTTGGAATGATCAGTGCTAACATATTTCATAAAGTATAGCTGACATTTAGATTTATTAAACTGAAGCCCAGAAGTTTGCTCAAAAAGATTAAAGGATTTCATTAAAACCTTGATAGAAAGTTTGGAGGCATTGAAAAAAATAATAGCATCATCAGCATATGCTAAGTGGCTTACCTGAATCTTAGAGTTATGATTATAGTGCAGGCAAGGATGGGTTTCATACAAATAGGGTAGTAAGTTGAGAAATGATGGTTCCCAAAGAATCTATCCAAACGTTGAAAAATAAAGCCTCTTCTCAAGTTTAAGGAGAACCAGAAAACCCCATGTAAAAAAGCCCTACATCAGTGATATGATCACAAAATCGATTAACAAGAGGAATGTCATATTTACCTCCACCTCTACGCTCTTCAGGTTTCATGATCATATTGAAGTCACCACCCACAAACTAGTTATCATTGATGTTATTACCCATATGAATAAGTTGTTGCCAGAGGGAGTGTTTACTTTGCATAGTGCAACCTGCATAGACAAAGGTAGCCCAACCATAATAATCCTCTATGTGATATTTGAAAAGAATGAATTGATCATCATCTTTAATAATAGAGATATTGACATTGCGTTTCTAGAAAAGCCAAATTTTGTTATTTTTGTTGCAAAAAGAATTGTACTGCTTAAACTTCATGATAATTCTATCTTTGTTGAGATTAACTAAAGGCTCAAGAATAGCGAAAAAGAAAAGTTTATGGACCCTGCAAAGGTGTTTAAGTTTATCAAGGGAGGAAGGGTCTGCCACTCCCCAAATATTCCAGACCATGACATTAAATATAATGCCTTAAGCTTACTCTCCTTGAGGATCTATGAGAGCTGTTAACTTGATCTCCATCAGAGTAATAAGTTCCTTTCTGTATAATGTTGCTTGTATTTAATTGAGAGAGCTCATTTTTCCTCTTATTCTTTTTTTTTGTGATTTTTGAACCATCCAGTCCTGCTCAAGGGAGTTTGTAGCCTCAATTAACATATCTTGAACATTAGGTAGATGGTCAACAGTGATGGTACTATCCAAATTTTGAATAACAATTGTAGAAAGTACATCAAATGTAGAAGGTTCAGCCTGCATAGTATGCTCAACAAAGAACGAAGGAAGTTGTTCATGTAAATTAGAGATATCCTCAATTATAGGGCAAGAAGGTGCTTCCCGCACCACAATTGTAATAGAAGGTAATTCATGTGGTTCTTGTAAGTCAGTGTCTAACTGAGAGGGAGGAGAAGGGGGAAATGATGTTGGGATGTTAAAATCAGCAGTAACTGGAGGATTAAGTTCAGTAATTTTAATTGGAGGGTCTATGCACATCAGCTCTGGGCCAAGAGCAGAAACACCAACAGTTTATCCATATGCATCAGCTCTGGGGCACGGGCAGCAACCCCTTTACCTTGCTTATCAAAACCTCGTTTTAACTGTGGGTTCAAACAAAACAGTGAGAAGTAGTATGACCAAGGATTGAACAGTGGGAACATTAATAAGGATGTCTCTTTAGCTCAACAGGTTGCCAATAGCCTTGTTGTGGAGTACCGATTCAAATTTCGTCACAAAAAGGTTGATTAATATCGCGTTGTACTAGAACTCTAGCTTCAGAAGGCCTAGTAAGCAAATAGTTTGGAGTATCCATTTTCAAAGGTTTTCCATAAGCAATGGCAAGGGAAAAAAGGATTTCATGATTGAGTTGATGAAGTTTTAGACCTAGAAAATGTAGCCAAACAAGGATAGTAGGAGGTTCAGTTTTTGGATCAGAGGCAACTATCCATTTCAGGACTTTCATAAGTCTGTCTTCAATGCGCATAGTTCTGTTAGAGAAAATTTTTGTATAGTCTTCATCATTGGACAATTGGATAAGAATATGTCTGCCATTTAACAAACCAATCTTTCAACAACCCTTTAGTTTTAACATTTCAAATTCTCGCCAAACAAAATCAAGTTTAGGGACACCATAAGCAAACTTTCTCACCAGAGCAAGCTTAATGAAGAGGCAAGGATATTAGTATTAATATCAGTAAAGAAAAGTGTAAGCTTGCCATTCTTTTTACTTAGACACTTAATGAAATTGTAGTCTCCTTCAATATTGAGATTATCATGAAATCCAGCATTGTAGTTACTTATCCAGCATTGTAGTTGGTTCTTAATCTTATCAATTACCTCATTAAATTGGATCTATTTGTATCTGCCCTTGATTAAGAAAACACCCAGGTATTTGATAGGCAATGAAGACAGGTGGAAACTTGTGTAACTATAAATCCAGTGTTTTATCTGTTGAGATATGTTAGAGCTAGGAAAAAATTGGCATTTAAGAAGATTTAACTCCATACCTGAAGTGAGCTGAAAATGTTTGAGGGCCTTATACAGCATTTTGGTAGCATTCTTAATGGCCTTAGAGAAAATAATCACATCATCAGCATAAGCTAGATGACTGATACAGACATTAGACTTGTGCTGATAAGCCAAATGGGGGGAGCTTGATAACAAATGATTTAGCAATCTAGAGAAATAATCCATAGCCAAAATGAAAATTGTAGGGGACAGGGGGTCCCCTTGTTTGATCCCTCTGGAAGCAGAAAAGAAGCCATGACTAGAATGATTGATAAGCACAGAATGGTTGTTACAGAGAAGCCATCTTTTGATCAGTATAATGAAGCCTTCAACAAAGCCCCTAGCAGCAAGGGTTTTAAGGATGAAATCTCAGTTGATAGTGTCATAAGCCTTCTTAATGTCTAATTTATAGATAACATTACCCTCTCTACATTTCCTGTCCAAGTCAAGCAGCAACTCTTGGGCCAACAAAATATTATCAGAAATAGATCTCCCTTTGATAAAGTCAGTTTGGTTAGCACAAACAAGTTGCTGAAGATGAGGTTGAATCCTGAAGACCAGAATTTCACTTATGACCTTGTAAATAACATTAGTTAAGCTAAAGGGCATGAAATCTCCCCAATTTGTTTCAGTCCCCTCAGCAAATAAATTGGCATCTACACAAGTTCTAGTAGTGGGATGGGAGTTAAAGAGTTGTTGAAAAAAGTTGACAGCATCAAGGGAAATGCAATGTCTTCAGCCTTAGTTAATTTTATACCCTCAGAGTTCTTAATCTCCAGAATCATATTACATTTTCTCCTGAAATTTATGCAGCTGTCCCCCTCAGTGAACTTGGTCATAGCAGCTTTTTGCTTCAAGGAGGCTTCATGATAAGTGATGTGAGCAAGTAGTTCCTCATTAGCTTTATGAAGCTCTCTCTTAGTTTTTAAGCCCATTTGGAAGTCTTCTTCAATGCAAAGAACCTATTTTTGTGCAGTTTTTAAGTTCTCATTAACATCACCAAAAGTATTCCAATTCCAATTCTTTAAGTGGATGGCCACCTTCTTCTGTAATTTCCATAGGTTAATCTAAGGACCACAGTCGTCATTAATGGTCCAAACATTATTAATTTCATTGATGAAATTAGGATGAAGAGTCCACATGTTTTGGAATCTAAATGGTGAACCCCCAGGCTTAACAACATTGTGAATAGCACACAGGATGGGTCTATGGTCAGACCCAGATATGGCTAGGTGAGTGATGACAGTATAAGGGAAGGTTTGAAGCCATAATGAGTTCCCCAGCATTCTATCAAGCCTTTCCCAAAGAACCCCTCTTCTCCAAGTGAATTTAGGACCATGAAAACCTAGATCAAATAACTGAGCATCTATATAGAATTTATTAAACTTCAACATAGAATTTTGGGAAGGAGGCCTGCCCCCTTTCTTTTCCTCAGGAGTAGTAATACAATTAAAATCCCCCCCAACAATCCAAAAGGAGTTAATGGTCTGGTTGATATGAGCAAGTTCCTTCCACAACAACTCCCAATAACTTGGGAGACTGCTGGCATAAACAAAGGTTGCATAACCCATTTGAGCACCTACAAAAAATTGAACATGATGATATTGGGGACTGTTCATAATAATCTTCCACTGTAATTCAGATCTGGCAAAAAGCCAAATCTTGTTATTATAATTAGCATAGTAGGAAAATTTGAGGAATTTTCTGAGAATATTAGAGTAATTCTTAGAAACCATGAGTTCCAAAAGAGCAAAACACCAAATTTGATGAGTTTTCACAAGGTGAGCTAGCATTGTGAGAGATTTCTAATGTTCCAACATAAAAACTTAATCATTGTGAAAGGGATCTCCCTTTCCTTCTTGTTCTCTGTGTGGAATCTAGCAGCTGCTTATTTCCTTCCGTGGGGGGAGCATCCTGCAGCAGCTTCAGATCCATCTGCCCCTTTTTTTTCTTGTTCTTCCTTTGAGTTTTCCATTCTTCAGTAAGCACCTCAGCTATTAATTCCACAGTTGAGTTTTGGATTTTATGGGAAGTGATGTCTCTGTTGCTTCTAGCACAGTCACCTTGTTTGACCTCCCCTACCTGTTCCAGAACAATCTTGGAGGGAATATTTGGTTCATTGACCTCTTCAATAATACTTGGGAGCTTAGGACAGATTGCCATATCAGTTTCACCAATGACTGTTGCCTACTCATTAGTCTTTCTAATATCATGTCCCAAGGTTACATCAGAAACTCCCTGAGTAGGCATGCTTTTAAAAACTGATTTTCTATTTGGTGGATGTAGCCTATAACATTTATCCACATTGTGTCCAAACATCCTGCAGTGAGAGTAGAATAAAGGTTTTTGTTCCAAAATAATGCTTTGCCAAAACCCTTCCTCTGCTGTTCCAATCCAAACCCTCTTTACTTCAGACAAAGTGATATCTCTTTCTACGAGCACTCTAGCCCCTGTTGGTCTAGCCAGATTGTAGGTTGGGGCATCAAATTTTAAAGGGCAGCCAAGCACCCTTCTAATATTAAACAAAACATTTTGATGGTAATATTGGATAGGGAGGTTAGGAAATTTAAACCAAATTGGGACAATTGGGGGTTCTTTGCTTGGATCAAATTCTGGAGTCCATTTTAGTAATTTCATGGGGGTTCCAGCAATTAGTAGAGTTTGTTTAGCAAACACTTTAGCATAATCCTCCTTATTAGACATTTTCATTAATAGGTGTCTACCATCCGATAAGCCCAGCTGCCAAGCACCAGTGAGATGGAGTTCCTCAAAAACTTTTCTAACATAATCCATTTTTGGATGACCAAATTGAAACTTGCCAATCAAGGTGAACTTGATTGACTCATTCAGAGACTGCATCTCCCCAGGAGTAAAAAGTACAGCAGGTTCTCCCTCTTTGACTCCAATAGGAGAAATATAAGGGCAGGAGGTCTTGCCAATTGCTGCATCATGCAAGGCTTGGGGGGAAACCAGATGATCATAGTTTTTGGGCAAATCTTGCCCTCTACCAACAACCCCAGCATAAGTGGCTTGGGTCCACTAAGCATTAACTTCCACATTAATGGGGCTAAACTCCATTGAGACAGCAACAAAATAGAACATAAGTCAGGGGACCTAGAACTAGAGAGAGAATTCTCAATGGAACAGTAAGAACTCCCAGTAGTCACAATAAAAAAAGGGACAGCAAGCACCCCACCCAGCAGCAGGGCAAAACAACCCCAAAGAACAAAAAGAGGAAGCCAACCACCAGAGATTAGGTAGCCAAAAACCAGTCCACCAGTCCTAGTGGGGAGCCACAGCAAGGGAGCAGCAGAGAAAAACTCAATGGAACAGTAAAAACAAAAATAACCACAGGAAGCCCTCCACCACCACCAAAGTAGACAGCAAAGATGTAACCAGCACAAAGCACCACCTCAGAGAACCAAAGTCGCCAGCAGCCACCACTCNAATACATTTTGAATAAATTAATTATGATTTTAAGAAAAAAAAATCCTTAAATAAATTTTAATTATTTTTTTTTAAAAAAAAAAATTTTTAATCAAGTATGAATATTAATGTAATTTTTAAGTTAAAAAAAATTTAAAATAAATTTCAGATGCATTCATTCTTTGATGTCATAATAATTATAGTAAAACTAATTATCTCAAGAAAATGAATCCAATGACATAGAAGTTTAAATAAGACCAAATCAAGCAACTAAATTGTAATAAATTTTTTTTACTCATTAATTAAATGATAAAAAATATCCAAATTTTACATGCTTAAAATAAAATTGAGCATTTCAAAAAAATAATAATAATAATAAATCTAATGTGCTTAAGATCATCAATTTAAGGTTATTAAGATATTTAAATGTTGAATAAATTATTCATGATAAAAAATTGAGCACATGACATTTTATAAAGTGTTTATAATCTTTTGTCAAAATAACATGAATGACAATCTCAATGTTATAGATATTTCTTTTGTGTGTGTGTGTGTTGCTTTTACGTTTGATGTTTAGTGTGTTTTGTAATTAAAACAATATGGTGGAAGTTATAATTTTTTTAAATAACATCATTTTTTTTCATAAAAATACTTTTTGTACTTTTTTAATTTGATGTTGCCTTTCACTATAATTGATAAAAGACATTTCAATTATGTTTTTAAAAATATGTTTTTTTCCTGTCAAATTTAAGATAAAAAATAAAAAATTTAGTATTATAACTTAATATTGATATATCATCAAATAATTCACATGTTCATGAAGGAATCTTTATCCAATCTGATTTGAAATTTTCTAAAAAATAATTTTAGGATCATTCATTCTCGAATTTTAGTAAATTTATGGTCAAACAAAACATCACAATAAGAAAATAACACTAAAAAATGATCTGATCTAAATCTAAATGAGCACAAATTAAACATTTAAATTCTAGTTGAAAATTTTAGGACAACATTATAACTCAAAATACATATATAACTCAATTATATAAAAAACTCCACTACAACTCAACCCTCAAAAGACCTCATGAACCAAAAGTCCTTCTAATTAATTATCAAAAAGCTTAGATAAACTATTATTGTCAATAATTTAACCTTAAAATTTAAATTGGTTAGGCAAACCATTGTGATATTGACCCATATATGTCTAATTGACTCATATTGTTTTAAATGGGCCAAATGAACATAAATGACCTTACTTCTCAAATTGATCAGATAGTAAACTCTTTTAGAATTATTAACATATGCTTAAGTATATCTAATTACCTTTGGTCATCTATTTGCACATATTTGGGTTATAATATTGGTTAATCAATCATTAATTTGTGGTTATAATTTAATTTTATTTAAGTAAGATTGATTACTTTAAATGATTAATAAATATTAATTAATAATTCATTCATTCATTATAAAATTAATTATAATTAAATAAATTTTTATGCAATTATGTAATAATTAATTTATGAAGTAAAATATATTTTAAAATTTTATTATATAATAAAATTCTTAATATAAATTTAATAAAAATAATTAATAACTAATAAATTAATGATTGATTAATGTTAAATTATTACTTAACAAATAATTAATTTAGTATTTTTTTATTAATAATTAATTAGTTTAGTGAATGATTAATAAATAATTAGAGATTTAGAAATAAAATTCACATGAATTTAATTAAGTTTAATAATTAATTTCAATCATACTAATAAAATAATCAAAATTTAATTATAACTATTCATTCTAAATGTAACAACCTTTTAAATACTTGTAGAGGATGTCAAACAGTTTGACATGATTTAACTAAATTAATTAAATTCATTGTCGAACTATTTTTAGAATTTAACCCTTCTAGGATTTACTAAATCCAAGTTTATAGGATTTATTAAATCCCACTAACTTAAATCTAATTTGTCTTCATACAACGCTTAAAAATCTTAGAGTGCATTGATATGTTGAACCAAAAAGGTTTATGATATAATGTGATGTGATGTGATATAATATGACATGATTTGATCATATGATGCTAGTAAAATATGATCTAACACTATGATGTAAAGCAATACGATATGACATAGTATTATAATATGATATGATAGGTTAACTTATAGTGGATTTTATATGATATATAACTTATGGTGGATCTGATATGACATTATATGACATGAGATGATATTGTTATATAATAAAAATATGTAAGGATTTTAAATTTAATGAATTATAGCTGAGCTATATCATCAATGATAGCTAATAATCATAGCTCCATTTATGCTTGATGTCATTAGTTCGTGTTTCTTAACAATCAAATTGCATTATAGTCTGCAATTAATTTTAGCTTAGTGGTTTAAAATTTTAAGTCTTATCACAAAAGATATTGGTTCAGTTTCTTTCATATTCTCTCTCATTCATGTGTCCAAATTTATGATTGAATTTGGTCAAAATTGAGAAACTCTCACTATATTTAGTGCTAGGAAACCTCATAAAATGGAGCATCTAAACGTACATTTTATTTATATTAGTATTTTAGAAGAGCACCAACCGATCCACATCATTATCAAGAAAGATTCAAGAATAGTATATAAACATCGTTGCGATCTCTCTTTTTTATTTTTTTTATGCTTCCTTGGATATTTTTCTGATAATTCAGATACTAGTTTTGATTTTCCTTTGTGGTCCTCTTTTGGTATTAGCTATGATGTACCAATTCATTACTTTATAAGACTTTGTCATTCTTTAGAGATTCCATTCTGGTGCTCTCATTTACCTTTCTCTATTTCATTAAATTTGGATGGAAATTATGTTTCAACCATTTAATGAAAGTTATAACTGATATTTGAGGTGCTTATGGAGTTATATGTGCTCAGCGTTATATTTTACTACTTTTAATACTGGAATAATATTTCTTAATGTCTAGTTGGAATCTCTTAATTTGGTTTGAGTTTGGATGAGCTATATTTTCAATGACTTGTTTCTTGCCTCCCTGAAAGTTTTGCATTTGACTGAACTTTTGTTTTAAGTCTTTAGCTTAATGGGATATATATTTACTAATTCATATTTTGTCTATTTTTTATCTATCTATCATCTAAGGTTACGGTTAGATGTTGTTCATTGCAACTTCAAATGACGTTGTCTTTTGTTGATCTTGGAGGTGGTGGTTCTTCTCCTTCTTTGTCTAACTTTTTTGAAGGATTTTTATATCTTGGGTTCTCGAGAAAGTTTGGTGCTAATTCAAGTGATTACTTCTTCCAAAAGTTCATCTTGTTTGTCTTCTTTTTAGTATTGTTGTTTTAATTTAGTTTTTTAAATTGAGTTGCATCGTATCTTTGTTTCTTTTTTCTTTCGAATGAAGTTTAATGTGGCCCTTACCTTTTCTCCACAAAAAAGGCTGTCACTGCAGATTATCAAAATAATCTGGCTTGTTGTTTGAGGCAGCTTATTCTGATTAGCTTATTGGTGGTTAAATGACATTCATGCCCCCTGTCTGATAAAACTGTTTGGGGCAGCTTATTCAGAATAGCTTATTAGTAGTACAGAAGCATATAGTGCAGAAGCATACAATCATGACAGATCAGTTCCAAAAGATGACAAACAGTTCTCACACTCTCGTAGGTACCAGAAGAAATAAAAAAAGAACAAAGACAAGTACAACTAAATTGAGGAATATGATACCTAGTGTATGGATATGGTTTCAGATAGCCCCTCTGCATAGGGTATGCAGCATCAACCAAATAGTATTTTCCTGTTATGGAAGTTATTGTTATTTGCAATAAATAACTATAACTTGGACTTTTAAACTTCAATACATACTTGAAAGCGGATGAGGACTGCGATCTATTTCTCGTAGCATAAGTGAAATTTTGACTATCATGTGCACTTCCTTCCCATCCCGCCATAACATATGTGAAACACATGTTGAAG
The DNA here is from genome assembly GCA_002079205.1 of Phalaenopsis hybrid cultivar. NCBI lineage: Eukaryota > Viridiplantae > Streptophyta > Magnoliopsida > Asparagales > Orchidaceae > Phalaenopsis > Phalaenopsis hybrid cultivar. Next base: position 24,865 of record JXCR01143468.1, read on the forward strand.
TCACATATCGCCATGACATTTTGAGTAGTCGAACCACTTCGACAAATGTAAGCTACCTTGTCCTGGCTGGGTATTTGGGCATCAACGTGAGTATCGTCAATTGCACCTATGTAGTTCTGTTTTAAAATGTTAGAAAATATTTATATGTTGTTATGAAAGTAAATAAAAGAATGGTTACCTTAAAGTAAGGCATGTAACGGGGATCGACTGCGATTTGTTCTGGAGTATTAGCAAATGATGGATCCTTTGGCCTGATGATTTTAGAGGCTAAGCTAAGAAGTACATGTATGTATTTGAAAAAATAACGACTAATTGTCTCTGATGAATGTTGAAATCTCTTCAAAGCACCCCTAATTGATTCATCCTGTGACAGAATATATAGTGTTATAGTTAATTCCAACATTATAACAGAAAATGCATTGAAGCACATTCCTTGAAGAACAACATAAAAGGGACGATTTGAAGCACATTCCAACAGTTCGGACAGCAACAATTCGAACTAGCTGAGTTCCCACTTTTCGAGCCAAAGTTTTCATTCAAGAACAGGGACGGGAAGAACAAAGCTTCCTACATTGCGAACCAAAGTTTCGCCTTTCTCAAGAAAACCCTAAAAAAAAATCACAAAAAAATCTCAGATCCATTTCCATCAACGCATTCCCAAATAATCCAACAAAAACAACCTAAAGAAAACTCTCAAGAAAATCGAATCTTGTAAAAAAAGTATAGATAATTGAATCGAGCCACATAAAACCAACCAGAGAAGAAATAAAACCAACCAGAAAGCTTTGTGGCATATAGATATCACCAGAAGAATCGATGTTTACGAAGGAGAAGATCGGGAAAGGAGAAGGCGAGGGAGAGCGTGAGAGAGAGATCGCAGGGGAACGGGAGAAATTCAAGCCCTAACAAACGCCGAACGCAAGAGCCTCACGTGCGATCTGTAGAAGCAAATTAATTACACAATTCTCGTGTTTTTAAAACGTTGGGCCGAAAGCCTTATCCAAACACCAAGGCGGCGTTTTCAAAACCCTGCCGCACCTAAATAAGCTGCCCCAAACGGGCACTAAATCTTCAAACAAAACTCCAAAAAGAATCTTCAAACAACCATAATAGCAAAATTGAGAGCCAAAATGTAGAAAAATTATTGCATACGGACACACCGCTTACAGAGATGCAAGCGGTGTCCGATCTTGAACGTAGATCACGATGATCTACAGTCAGGATGCAATCAAATTTTTTTAAAAAAATTTTTTTTTTTTTAAGTGGAGTCCACCAAAATACATCCTAACCGTAGATTACCGTAATCTACGGTCAAGATCAGACACCACATGCATCTCTACATGCGGTGTCCGTATGCAATAATTTTTCCAAAATATAACAGCAATCAATAAAAAAAAAATTGTGAAACAATTATAACAAACACTAATTTACATAGTTGGCCAAAAACATGTCAACGGTCAAAAAGAGTTTTTTATTCTTCGAATTGGCATTGCACCGGTTTACAGATAAAACAGCTTGCCCGTAGACTTGAAATAAAATTACTCTTTTAAAATTACTCTATACATTACAATTTTTTCCTAATGAAATAAACTCACAATCTCGACTCAAATTAGAAACTTATCACAACAATTTCTCCAAAAATTATAATTAAATAAAAATTTAACAACGATCAAAGTAATAAAACTAAAATAATAATCACAATAAATGAACTGTTCCAAGCACACCCCAAATCAAGAATGTAACCGCTTTCTATTCATGTGGTATTGTACTTCAGCCTTCTCATTTTCTATAGTTGAAAAAGAAAGAAACTTCAGCATCTAGAAAATTTAAAAAGTTATTCCAATTTTCTAAAAAGTTGCTAAATATTTTTCACTTCACCTTTTCTGCCAGCTTTGAAGCTCCTAAGATTCAGATAAGAAAGAAAAAGAGTTGGAAATAACAAAGCCAAAAACTGGAAGCCACTACCAACCTAAGTCATTTACAGGCAAGCGCGATATTCATTCCATTATTTTACAGAGGCATCACCAGCATCCAACTAGATGCAAAAACAGTGCAATAAAAAATAGCAATATATCATTAGAAGATTTTACCCTCAAATATGAACCTGCTACTTTTACACTTGTGAGTAATATAAATAGGGAGCTACTCTCCACAGACTAACTAAATGCAAATTCCTCCTTCCATCTTCGACCAAAAATTATGCTCTGCGCTGAATTTGTGTGTTAGAATCACACTCATCCTCCGCCAATCATGTGTTCACCATCGAAACCATCCCTTCCAACCGCTGCCATTTCATTGTCGTAGTTACCTGCATGTTGATTTCCGTTGAACTGCTGGTTCCTCCAAGTCCTATCTCGGTTCATCAATTGCCCGTTGGCTAAATGATGATCATCATTTTCTACATTTTGACAAAATATAAAAGGGTTTATGCTATTAAAAATCAAGTAGAAAAGAAGTACATAAGACTCAAAATTTACAATGAAGGAACAAGATTAGTAAGAAAAAATGTTGCGTTGAAGTCTCGTTACAACCAATACGGTCATTAGATCCTAGGTGACAATTTACATGCAATAAGAATGATTGTCTGCCCATCTCCAATGAGTGTGTGATGTGAATTTTGGTTAGTAATATAATAGCTTAGTAACCTTACGGTCTGTAACGTTTTGAAGCAACTCCAGATGATCACCGTTCAAAAATTCATGATTCAAACACATTTTTGTACAGCTTTGTCAATTCGAGAAGTCAATCCTACATGAATCAATATCCCTCCAATTTAATTGAAAGCGAAAAAATATACAAGTCTTACAGATTTAAGACGTCTTCCTTGTACAGATAGAGTAGAGTCATTAAAAAAATTGGTCTAGAAATGTGGAATAAGCATGTTTACCACTTTCATCATCTGATGCATCAGCAAGCCTTGCAATTGCATCCAAAAGAGATTGTTCATGCTCCTGAAAACAAAATCAACTTAATTTCATCTTTCCAAGAGAATTAAGAAACAATTTTAAGGGTTTAAAATGTTTACCTTCAGAACTTTCTTTGCCTTCTCAAACTCAAGAGGATCAAGATGAGTTGCTTCAAAAATCATCTCCACCTGTTTGGCATGTTAAATAAAAGAGCTGATGGTGCCTTCGAAAGTATATTCTTTAGTTAGGACAAGCATAAAATTGGTCTGACAAACCTCTTTAATTAGTGTTTCGGTATTAAGTATCTCGAATTCATCCACGCTCTTTTTTAGGCCATTTTGTGACGGCTGAAAATCCTTTCTGGGCTGATTCTTCAAGAAGCCCCTCCCTCTACCCCCAGCTGGAGAGGGACCCACTTGAGACTTCTTAACACCTCTCCCTAGTCCACCCCTGCCTGATCTGTGAGTGATATAAGGATCCTCACCTTCCCATCTGATATCTTCACTTGAAATCTGCAACAATGTTAATCATCAATTTAGATTCTAATAGGAGTGTCTTTTTCTGGGGGCATTTCCATACATACCATCCAAATCAAAATTATTTAGATATATAACACCTAAATTTTGTTTTTTACATTTATACAACCCAAATCTTAGATGTCAAATCAAAAGTACCATTATTTTAACTTTTTAAAAAGTGAAATACACATGCATAGGTAAGGTGGTATGTATGTAAACAAATGAATTTAGATTATAGATATATAAATACAAATGAATTGTGTGGCATGTTCGTAAATCTTCCCTTTTTTTAATTTAATTCTGATTATTCTGACTTCGATTTATCAACAGCTGCTCAAGGTTTCTACATTGTGATTACAATAGCCAACAGCAAACAAAGTACTGCAAAGAGATTTGTTAAGTCAAATGTGGGACTTTTACAAATTGTAATGTTATATCGGCTACAATATCAAAAAAGGATTTAGTTGGTTTCTCATAAAAGCATTTTATTGGCAAAACTAACACAGGAACAATGAAAGCAATTCCCGGTTATCAGTTTCAATGTTTCTGCGACAAATGCAGTTCAAAACTTGTAAAAGTATCATCAGAACTTAGATGACATAAGAAAAAATAATAAAACGGTTTAAATAAAAGTTGGGTATGTTCAGCAGCACAAATGTATCTCTTTCTTTAGTTGGAAAGTTGTTGTTTTCTTCTTTCTTTCTTTTTTTAATTGGTATTTTTCTTAACTTTCTTATGACAGCGCCTTCCTTTGCTGATACGTTAAAGGGTTCTCAAAGAATTGAAGGGAATTCCCTCTGTTTTCCAAATCATTTGCGTGAGGATTTCGTTGGTAATCTTGAAGATGATTTGTTAAAGAAAGCAGGAAGAAAGAATGGTAAACCTGCTCTATACTTTTCTGAATCGGAAACTTCTAAATTAATTGAGCCACTTAAATTTGCTATAATGAGAAGGTTTTTTGAAATTCTAAAACTCTTGGGTGAATGGGAAGTGGGGGCTATTGATGGCAGGCATATTATCATTAAACTTAATAAGGAAGAGGACTACACTAGGCTTTTTGGTAATAAGTTCTTGTCCATAGAAAAATTTCATATGAAAGTTTTAAAGGTGATCTCCAAATTTTGATCCTTCCACCGAACTTCCAATCATCCCCGTGTGGCTCACCTTTCCTGGATTAAGGCTACAATATTTTAATAAGAAAGTCTTGTCTCCTATAGGAGTTATTTTTGGCAAGCCTTTAAAGGTTGATTTAGCCACTTACACTTTCAATAGACCTTCTGCAGCCAGGATTCTTGTAGAAAGAGATATTACTTACCCCTTGATAATGAAATTTGGTTAGGATCTCAAAATAACGACTATTCACAAAAAGTAGAGCAAGAATATGCACCTAATTATTGCAATAAATGTAGAATTTTTGTCATAATCTTGAGAATCGTCATGTTATGCATGAAGAAGGAACAGGAGGACACTGAATAGAGGTGACCCTCATATTCATGTCCTATTGGAATTCTTAATTTAGAGGCACCCATGGAGGAAGGCATAACTGATGTTAAAATAAGAATCATGATTTTACACAAACACAATTTATTCCTAATAGGGCTACTGAAGTAAATGAGAACATACAACTGGGATCATCTCTGTGGATCCTGATATCTACCATGAGCTACAAAAACAAATGGTGGATGTAATTATAAATAAGGAGGAGATAAATAATCCCATTGAGGAAATCAATCGTGAATGGCACATGCAGTCAACCAGAAGAAGAATACATGCTAATAGGGAATTAAAACTTTACGAACAAAGAGACCATAATACCCTCTAGGGAGAACTCCCCAGCTGGTATTCAGGTAAATGCGAACGATGGGGCACCTTCTAGAAATACAAGACGGAAAATACCAATTTTAGATGGTTAAATTTCTCATTTGGAATGTGAGGGGCATTGCTAAAAAGAAAGCCTTCGATAGGATTAGGAAATCTGTGTAGGGTTCATAATCTTAGCTGTTTTGGCATTCTTGAACCTCTTATTAATGAGGTAAATATTCTTAATGTTGTAAGCAAGTTATGAAATTTTAATTTTGCTTATAATTGTAATCTAAAATCTGGTTTCTTAGAGAAAAAGATGTGGGAATTAGAGTTATGGTGGATAACCCTCAATTCTTTCATGTGGAAGTCAAATTCATTGGAGTCCTTGTGCAGGTTTCTATTATTTATGCTGGTCGTCTTGCTTCTGATAGAGCTCGGTTATGGAATGATTTAATGCTAATTAAATCTCAGTTGAACTGCCTTTGGCTAGTTGGTGACGATTTCAATGCAATTACCTTTGCAAAAGAAAGGTGGTAGAACACCTTGTTATAGGACTATGGAGACTTTCAAGAATAATATTGCTGAAGTTGGGTTGAAGTAAATTTCACTGATTCTTGCCATACCAAAAATATGGAGAAATTGTGTAAAGGTAGAATCCTGGTAAATAATGAGTGGCTTGATACCTTTCAGTTTTCTGAGGTAAATAACCTCAACAGTACTGGTTCTGATCACTCCCCCCTTCTCCTAAGGGTGGAGTACCTCCTCAATCCAACGGTTAAAATTTTCAGGTTCTTGAATATGTGGGTCACTCATCCTAACTTCTTTGATAGATTGAAAAGTAACTAGCTCAAGGGCTGTCATAAAAATCCTTGGATTTCCTTATGGCAATCAGATAAGAAAATGGCAAAAATCTGGAATCGGGAGGTTTTTGGAGATGTTTTCAAAGTTGTAGTGGTTGCTGAGAAACAGGTTTCTAGAATTCAAAAAGAGGTTGAAGATGGGGTGAAGTAGGAGGAAGATCTCATAAGAGCTCATAGTACCTTAGAGAATTGTCTGCAAAGACAAACTGATTTTCTAAAACAGAAATCCTCTTAGCTACTTGGAAGGGGACAGAAACACAGTTTTTTCATGCTTGTATAGAACATAAAAGACAATATAGTGCAAACATAAAAATTAAAAATAAAGACGATATTTGAATGCATTCCAAAACTGATATAATCCACTATGCTATAGATTACTTTAGTACTTTATTCAAAGAGGTGGAGTTCAATAGAATACAATTGGATAGAAGTGTTTTCCCTATTAAAACTGGAAATGCTAACTTTACCACTCTTAGCAATAGTCCTAATGATTTGGAAGCACTTAAGGCATTCAAATCCATTAATAAAAGTAAAATGGCTGGCCCGGATGAATTTATATCTGTCTTCAATATACATGCTTGGACATTGTTAAAACTGACGTGGTGGCTGTCATTCAAACTTTTTTCATGGTGACATTCCGCATAAATATTTTAGATGTTCTACTATTAGTCTCATTCCTAAAGACAATTCGAGGCATAAGTGGAAAAATTTTAAGCAAATTAACTTAAATATTGTGGTCTCTATACTCATAAGTAAAATTATTGTAAAGAGGCTTCAATCTTTGTTAAATGATCTTTGCTCACAACAAACTGCTTTCATAAATGGGAGAAATATAAATAACATCATCTTGATCACACAAGAACTATTAATCAATATTGACTCAAAGTGTAGAGGTTGATAGCGTTAATTGGAATTTCATTCTTGATGTGCTTGAGAGTAAATATTTTAATGATCATTTTTGCAATCTCATTAAACTTTTATTGGATAACAATTATTACTCCATTCACTTAAATGGGTCTACCCATGGTCATTTCAAATCAGAGAGGGGCTTAAAACAGAGAGATCCTCTATCACCTATTCATTTTATTCTGATTATCTTTCTATGAAGCTAAATTATCTCCCAGGTAGTCATCAAAATTATAGATACCATGCTAAAGGGAGTAAATTAGTTTCACATCTTTTTTTCGTTGATGATAACATTATTTTCTGTAATATGAGCATGAGCTGTATCAAATATATTACTTCCATACTAACTCATTTTGAACAGGTCTCTATTGAGTTATTATTTAGCAAACATGTTCCTAGTGAAAGGAAGCATTGGATTCTTCAGCATACTGGTTTCAAACAGGGTATCTTCCCCTTTAAATACATTGGTGTTAATCTGAATACTAATAGGAGGAAGAATATTCTTTTTTAATGATGTTTTACTTAAAATCTCAAAAAATTTAAAACCGGAAACATACAAGTCTATCCTTTGGCGATAGGCTTACTTTGCATCAAAATGTCCTAAATTCCTTCCCAATTTATGTATTACAAAATGACTAAAATCATGCAAACTAAAAATTGAAAAAGTTTTTAACAATTTTTTTTTGGGCCGGACATGATACTGGAATCTATTGGACCTCTTGGAGCAAACTTTGCAAACCAAAAAAGAATGGTGGTTTAGGATTTAGATCCTTCAACAATTTTATGGAGATTAACTTTTGTAAGCTCTAGGTTAAATACAGAAAAGACCAGAGTAATTGGACTCAAGTTATGAATCAAAAATATGGCAAGCTAGATCAACCTCTTTTATGCTCTTATAAGCCAAGTGACTCCATAATGTGGAGGGAGATGCTAAAGGTTAGGAAAAAGGCTGAACTTTCTATAGTCTGGGATTTAGGTAATGGTGACATTGGGTTTTGGCTTGATGATTGGTCTTCTTTGGGTCCTTTAAAAGACTTCTCTAATGGTATCAGCCCTTCTCATCAAAAGTGGCTGATTTTTGGATTGATAATAAGTGGAATAGGGATAAGCACTTGCATTGCTTACTTCATGATCTGGCTAAAAATATTATGAATATTCCTTTTGATAAATAAAAAAAAAAAAAAGATAAGGCGTTGTTAGAAACTCCTATCTCCGAATCACCATCTCAAGAAATTGCTAACTGAATACATTTGCATCAAAATATTGAAGGTGGAAACCTTTCGAACTCGTTTCTCAAACCATCTCAGTCTCTCTTTGCATGGAGATTGAACTATAAACTATTACCTGTGCATGATAACTTAAAACTAAAACGGCTTAAATTGACATTTTGCTGCCTCATGTGCAGGCAAGATGAGGAGCGGTTTAATCATTTCTTTTTCTCTTGCAGATATGCGTTGGAAATTTGAAAAAATATGGCTTCTAGTTATGGTATTTTTCTACCTAAAAAGGGGTATAACTCCTTGAATCAATGCAAACATTTTTGGCATCCAAATAAAAACAATTTAATAATTATACTACACTTGATTCCTTATATTGTTTGTTGGTTTTTGTGGTCAGAAAGAGATAAGAGGAAGCATCATTATTTGATCTTCCCAGCAGATAGAATTTTGGTTCTCATATAAAGTCCTTTATCGCAAAGGCTATTGATTTTAATAAGGCAGTTGTTTCGACTAAAAATTCTATAAAATACTCCTATGGCTCTATAAAGGGTATTTCTCTAAAAAATAATTGTATATTGACAAAATGGGAGAAGCCCTGTAAGCCCTTTCTAAAGCTAAATGTGGATGGTAGTGTTAAAAAATAAAATGCCAGTGTTGGTGGAATTTTTAGAGATCATTTGGGGGTTCGCTTACTGTCATTTTATGCTCCTTGTGATGCAACTTCAACTCTTTTTTGTTGAATTCACTATTCTTTATTATAGTGTGTGCAAGAAAATCTCAATATCTATAACTTAATCATTAAGATGGATGATAGTTCTTCATTTCAAATTGTTAGAAGGGAAATCAGCTATCATGGGAATGTTATTTTTCTTTGAAACAAGATAAAAGAGATGTTTCCTAATTTCAATATTCATTGGTCTCTTGTATATAGAGAAACATATAAGCCAGTTGATTATCTTGCTAAGCTAGGAGCCAATTCTGGGGAGGATTATGTGGGTTCTATTTTCGATTCAAAGCAAAAGATACATTTACATGGGGACTGTCTGGATATCTTTAATTGAATATCTGTTGTCATATCTTGGCTATATATATATATATATATATATATATATATATATATATATATATATATATATATATATATATATATATATATATATATATATATATATATATATATATANGTGTGTCTACAATGTATATATATATATATATATATATATATATATATAGCCAAGATATGAATTTGATGATCTGTTGCTATATATTGAAGCTGATTATTTGTTTTGAAGTTGTTTTTTGGGAGTTTATGCTGATGATATATCATTGACTAGAACTGGACATTTGGGAATAGATATTGTTTGGATGTTGAGATGATGTTTAATTCCAACGTTTTTTGTTATTAGACACCTTTTTACTGTTATTGACCTGACGTTTGGGCATTCATACTTCTCGATATTTGAAAGGTACATACATTTTCTAAATTATTTGTTTGGTTTTTCAATTTGTTGATGTGGGAATTATGTATGGGGTTTTGATGATCTGTTGTTATTTGCTGAAATCATTTGGTGGATTGGAAATGGTTTTGAGAGCCAATGATGGTAATCTACTCACTAACTGAAACTAAACTTTTGAAACTGTTTCTATTTGGTGGATGCTGCCCTTTCAAGCTGTTATAATAATCCGATTATTGGATATTTTGATATCTTTTTATTGCTTAATGTTGGTGCTTGTTGTTTTTAACTTTTGGGTGCTTACCTGTCTTTGCTTTTTATGTTTTCCTTGATTATTTTTTTTATGGAAAAAAAATAAATTTGTTTTAAACTTTTCTGTGTTGAGTTGTTTTCTCTCCTTCGGCTTATTCGCACGTCGTCTCCTCCTGACGCATTCACGCCATTGTTTCGTCCTGCTCAACGACGAAGGACTTCGGCTCCTTTGTTTCGTCATCTTCTTTTGAGCTTCGTCGAGGCACTGCCTTCTGCAGTTCATGTCTTTTGTAAGGCTGGAGCTCGTCGAGCTACCTCTGTCTGCTCGCATCGCCTCACAGATTGGCGTGGCTTGGTTCATCGTTTGCAGTCCTTCCTTGGTTTGCAATTTGGCGTGGCTTGCCACGCCGCTCCAGACTCAGGTCGTTCATCTTGTCTGGTGGAGATGGCCTCGACGCTCTGTTCTTATGCTACTGCACTTGCCAGCGACAATCCTACTTGTGCTCCTATTTCAAGTTCAAAGCCTGGTTTTAGTATCGGTAAGTCTTGCACTGTTCCACAATCCTTCCACGAGGCTCTTGAGAGTAGTAGTGATCACACTTTCATTAAAAAGTTTGGTAAAAAATAGGAAACATGTTCTTTTTCTCTCTGACGTTGAAATCAGTACTCTTGCATCTTCTTAATGTTTTGCTCTAGTGGGGAAATTCCTTTATGGTCACCCTAAACTTGAGATCACTCGAAAAGATTTTGATACTATGAAGCTATCGGGTAATTGGAATATTGGCTTACTTGATGGCCGACATATACTTATTCAATTATCTCACGATGTGGATTACACTTGTATTTTTTCTCAAAAAGTAATCAAGATTGACAACCATTTTATAAAAATTCTAAAGTGAACTATCGGCTTTGATCCAAAAGCAGAGTCCCCTATCATTCCGGTTTGAATAAAGTTTTTGAGGTTAAAACTACACATGTTCAACTTTGAAATTCTCTATTCCTTAGCAACTTCTTACAGTAAGTCTCTCAAGGTTGATAGTCCTACGCTTGTTGTCACCAAACCCTCAGTGGCTTGTGTGCTAATTGAGAGAGATATCACCCAACCAGCTCTGGATGAGCTTAGGATTGGATCCATTTACAACAGGTATTGGCAAAAGGTTTAAGTAGAACCACACCCTCCTTATTGCTCTCCTTGTAATATGTTTAGCCATAGTTTTATTATTTATTATCGCTTGCATCCTCATTTAAAGCTGGATATTGCTAAGGATAAGCAACATGTTCAAAAATCTATTCATACTGAATTGGGGTGGACGTCTTGCCACCTACCATCCCTGTTGAATAGGTGCAACCCGACCCTTTTTCCAACACCACATATACCTCTCCTCATCTAACTGACGTTGTTCCTGATGGGAAATCTTCTAATGACCCTCCTATTCAAACCTTTGTTGTTTCAGATGAAGAACATAATACCCAAGTCGTTCTACCCCTGGATGCTCCTGTTTTTGAACACTTTCTTCCAACTGCTAGATTGAAGCATGATACTCTGGAGTCTCGTGAAACATCTCCCCATACTACTAGTATTGATCCAAAAGTGTCTATACCACTCATTATTATTGAAGAAGGCTCAATTACATGCCAAGACACGAGTGTACTCCTTTAATCCAATAAAAGATCAGCTGCTACAAAAAATAGTGCTTCCAATGTTCAACAATCTACACATGTCTGTCACACTTTAGACCAATCCAATGATCAAATGAGTTAGTTTTTGGATGAGGAATGACAGGTCTATTCCTAGAGGAAGAAGAAAAGAGGCCGACTCGAGCTCAGGAACTTATTGGACGATACATTATTTACTACTGGCAATGACACTCATCTTTACCAATTTGTTATTTAACTCTTTTCCTAGAACTAGAGGGGCAAAGGCAAGGCAAAATTGGGTCGCTCTCTAGTTACCTGATACTACGTGTTTTGGCACTTTTGGTTTTTTGGACTCTCATGTATTTTTTTGTATTTTTTTTTCTGGAACCATTTGCATGTGGTGTTTACCGCGTGGGTCTTGGGTCCTATCATACAATCTATATCGCTAATGGTTTCGCTAGCAGCCCTCCTCCCTCGCTAACAACCTCTCCGCCAGCTAGCCAGCACCGTTGGTAAACACTTTCGCGTCTGATTTATGCATGATGGTGGAGATGCTCACGGGTAATGGGATTTCCTTCGTTCTAAGGCTTCGAATTCGCTGTGATGGTGATATTTCTTGTTTCTTTGTCTTCTGCGCTCATTTTTTCGAATTGATCTGCTCTTTGGTTTAGGTTCTTGCAGCTATTAGGTTTTATTTGATTTTCTCATTTTTCCTATGCTTCATCTGGAATTTTTCAGTGGGTCTATTCTTTGCTTGCTTTTTACCAAGGTTTGTTTGGAGTATTTTTGGTTTAGGGCTTCTATTTGGGTTTTAGTTTGATTTCTACAGTGATACTTGTGTTTACCGCGTTTTGCATTGGCTCTTTCGTTCTTCTCGCTTTTTTTGTGTTTGATGTTTAGTTGGTTTAGAGTGTTGTACTGTTTTGGTTGGTCGGCTTTTTTGTGCTCGTCAGTGTTTGTTTTTTGGTATATTGTTTGTTGTTCGGTTTCTTTAGTTCTGCGTGTCGATTTGTGGGGTTTGTGATGTTGAGACTAATGGCTAACTCGTTGTTTGCGGACGTTGTTGCTCAACGACCACTACTCCAAAGGTTGATTTAAAAAACTTCATTTTCTCTCAAGCCTACCATGACACGTAGGATGGATCGGGTAATCAACCTTTTGTAAGGAAATCGATTAAGGAAAATGCAAGCCTACTATATTTCTCTCTGAAGTTGGCACCTTTGCGCTTGCCATCCCTTGTAAATTTGCTTTGGTGGGGAAATTTCTATATGGTCAATCTAAAATGGAAGTGAACCGGAAGTCTTCTGCAGGTTCAAAATTATTGGGGAATTGGAAGCTGCGCCTTTTAGATGTTAGGCACATTTTCATTCAATTAAGCAGAGAAGAAGATTACGCCTGAATTTTTGACAAAAAAGTTTCTCAAAGTGGATAACAAAAATATGAAGCTTCTTAAATGCTCTGTAGATTTTGATCCTCTAACTGAACCTCCAATTGTTCCCATTTGGTTCCGATTTCCTAATTGAAATTTCACTTGTTCAATCATGAAATTCTTTTCTCCTTTTGTGCCATATTCAGGCGACCTATGAAATTGGATATAGCTACTTATAATCCAACTAACCATCAGCCACCTGTATTCAAAAAGAGAGATATTACTCAACCAGTGGAAGAAGTTTGGATTGGATCAGCACAAAATGGTTAATGGCAGAAAGTCATTACAGAATAGAATCCTCATTACTGAGGAAACTGTAGAATGTTTGGACACTTAATCGAACAATGTTACGTTTTACACCGATAATTCAAAAAGCCTTCATCAAATATGTATGAGGAAGATGAGGTCAATGCTTCTAATCAAGCTAGTTTACAGCATAAAAATGATTCACAAAAGGGTACCGCTTATAACGTGATAAATGTGGAAGAGCATATCGATACACTAGAGGCTAATAACAAAAGAACAAACGTAGATGTGATGATCACCAATGATTTGGAGGCAAGTAATGAGGTTGATCTGCAGGTTCAGCAGAATGAAGAGGTTGTTTTCAATCCTGATACTTTAGCACTTGATCCTTCACAATTGTTGAGAAGGCTGGTATCCTAACTGTGGAGACACATTACCCAGTTGTTGATACTGTGGTTGGTACTCAGGTAAAGACACATGTTGATGAAGCATTTGATACGGCTAGACAAGACCTCGAAGAAGAGTGGTGTGTGCAAAGATATAGAAGGAAAAAGAAATATAACTTCATTTCTAATGTTAAAAATAAAATTTGATTGTTTTGGAGGAAAGAAATAGTGATCCAATTGTTAATTGATGACACAATTCTTGTATGTGCAATTTAGTATAGACGTCTTGCAGAGATGTGCTACTATTGTATATGCTAGTTGCAACAATTCTGCTATGGAAGATCTTTGGAAACAATTAATTTTAATTGGTAACAATTTGAATGGAAACTGGATTGTTGGAGGGGATTTCAACATGATCACTTGTACTACTAAAAACAAGGCGGTAGAGCTATGGATCGTAAGCTTATGCCTAACTTTAATGAAGCTTTAGCTAAAGTTGGATTGTTTGATCTTGGTTTCATTGGACCGGTTAATCAGGATTGGTTAACTAATTTCCCCTTCTTTATTGTTCAGCATATTTCTAGGGCAGGCTCTGATCACAGACCACTCACTATTTCTTTTGACAAACCTTCATTCTCCCCTTTCAAATATCTCAACAATTTGGGGATGACTTAGTTGCATTTGCTCAGTTTGAAACCTTCCATGTGGAATATTCTAATTTTGTATTAAACGTATTAACATTTTTAATCAACATATGCACATTCTATGGAGTCATTCCCAGGAAAGGAAATTAACCGACAAACTGGCTTGCTAAACAAGGATCAATAGTTGTCGGCATTGTTATTGACAAGGTTCCTCCCCCTCTTCAACTTCTATGGTATGGTGACTCATTGGATCTCCCCTACATTCGATATATATCTAAGATACTTTGATTTCATGTGTTATACTTGTATTTTTTGGATATTACTTTTGCATTAATTGTAATCTCGATGGTGATTCCTTAGGTTTTTACTTGTGTATGTTGTAGTTTTGAGTTTGGTTGGAACCTCCAATCAGACCCTGTACTTCTATTTTTGGATCTATAAAATTCCCTACGAGGTTCTTTAATATATATATATATATATATATATATATAATGATTTTATTGNTTTAAAGAAAATAATATTAAAAAGCTTGTGCGGTTAAAAGTGAAATCATAAATGTGGTATGTTCGGTAGCTCTCTTTTCTTCTTTTTTTGTTCTTTTTTGCATAACAATAAGGTGCGGCACTTGGTGCGTCCTATCATGCCACATTCTTGATGGAATTATTTTTGATATTGAATTCAAATATATTTCATAGCTAGCTATCATATAACACATGATACAAATTTAACTTTAAGAACTGCAAATATTTTATGTAATACTATTATATCACATCATGTATGCCATTACATTTACACTTGAATTTGAATTTATATTATATTTAAAATAAATTTTATATTTTATAATTACCTAATATTCACTTTTTTTTTAATTGAGGGATTACACACACAATAGAGTTTTTATGTATTTGTAAGCTTAATATTTTAATTTGTATATTTACAAATATAAAATTGTGTTGGAATTGCATAAAAAAGCATAAAATTGGAATCACATAAAAAAAAGCATGAAAATGTCTATTTTACTTTTTCACTTTACAAAAGTTGATATTAGTGGTATTTTAAAACTTACTAAGAGATTAATGTAATGCATAATTTTAAAACTTATTAAGAGATTAAAGTATTACATAATAAAATATAAAAATTTAGGAGTTATACATGTAAACAATTAAGAATTTTGTGGCACCTATAATGGCCTACACATGAGATATCATATTAAATTTAATTTTTATTAAAATTATTTAAACTGTAAAATAAATTTATATGCATAACTTTTAGCCACTTCAATTCAAAACACTTTCTTAATAATATGGCTGCTAAACTAACTTCATTTTTGTTGTTTTCACCTCGCTTATAACATTGGGGCTACAACAACAATAACAAACCTTTATCCCACAAAGTGGGGTCGGCTAAATGAATCATTTTTCTCCATTGTGTCCTATTGAGAGTCATATTTAAATTTATTAATTTCACTAGTCTAAATTATGGATCATGTGCTGAAATTAATCATAGTCTCTTATGCCATATTAATAATATGAAAACTCAAATTCACTTGAATAAACTAAATAAAAATACTCTAATCTAATCATGAAATATGATAAGTGTGTCAAGTCATATTATCAAATTATTCATGAAGAAGGTTCAATTTCAAAACAAAAGATTATTGCCATTTTAGTAATGAACAAGACAACAAAAAATAAGAAAAAGGATTTCCACAACTGGCATAGAAATATGTTTTCATTGTCCTTATAGCTAAAGAAAAGAGGAGCATGCATATTAAAGCAAACAAAAAAAAAGCGAGTATATGGATTTGTTACCACTCCTTCTGGCTCTACAGAGGGAACAGAGCTAGAAGATCAAAACTGCTTGTCATTGCTATAGTACAACCTATAAATATTCATTAACTAACAAAAACATTTAAAAATTAAAAAATATGCCAGCATCAAGATTCACTTGCCTTTTTTAGCTACAAATATGGGAACAACTAAAAATAGGATAAAACATAAGATACTAACTATAAGCTCGAATAGTTACGTAGAAAGAATAGACACAGTTGTCATCTGAACAAAGAAAACTATTGTGGATCTAATGAAATTGAGGATCATGAAAAATGGGAATGTAAGGCACAAATCATAGGATACTTGGAAAGTTCTCATGCCTTAAATGGGCATTAAAGAAAATTTACAAATTTCTAAATAATAAAATGTGACCTGACAGGCAATCTTATGACCAAACTCGATTAACCCAATAGGCAAACTAAATAGATGGCCTAAGATTACGCACCAAAATTGGGCTAAAGCTAAACCATGTCCAGATAAGCCTCAAGATGACCAAGCCTCAAAGAGGCTCACCAAAATGGCTATAGCAACCCAAAATGTAAAATGGTTGGACCAAGTTGGACCAAGTTGAACCAAGATTACATAAGAAAAATAATAAACTACACCAAGCAAACATGTTAGGTCATTACCATGTTTCCTCTAGCCTTTATCCTAGTATAGTTGGCCTCATCAAGTTAATACTACTTTAATTTTAAAATGATATATTGCAATCCAACAAATCCCATTTAACATTTTATTAATAATATTTGTGAGTAATTAAAAATAGTGGAGGATAATTAGAGGATTAGGTTATTTCAAGTTTGATTACACTTCTTATGAATATTTAGTTTTAGGAACATTCTCCATTAAATTAACTTTAAAAAACTAAAGCCATCATAATCTATCTACCATCAATTCCAATCAAAACAATTTATAAGTTATTCAATCAAAAACGCACTTGTATAAAGCCTACATTCCATGGACACATTGAATCACATTCTTTGTCTGCTACAAGGTAACCTTTTTTTTTTACTACACCAGCAACAAGAACAAGTCTTTATCCCACTAGGTGGGGTCGGGCTATATTAATTTTTATTCTCCATTGTGTCCTATTGAATGTCATATTTTCATTTATTTCCAATAAATTAAGATCGTTTTTATACATGATGTCCAAGTCTTTTTAAGGCCTACCTCTACCTTTCTTAACATGAGTCAAATCTAAAACATCTACTTTCCTAACCGGATCATCAAATGGTCGATGTTAAATGTGACCAAACCTTCCAAGATTCCCTAATTTTGTCTCTCACTGGAGCTACACCAACTCTTTCATGGATACATTCATTTCGCATTTTATCTAACTGTCAAGCCACTCATCCATCCAAGCATTCTCATCTCAGCAACACTTAGTTTGATGCTTCTCTTTTAGATGCCAATATTATGCGCCATAAAGCTCACCACCATCTTATAAATTTTCCTTTAAGTCTAAGTAGTACTTTTCTATCACACAATAGGCCCGATGCATTCCTCCCTTCAACCATCCAACTTGAATTCTACTAATAACATCCCCATCAATATCACCATCAGACTTGAGTTATTAAAATGTTCACTCCTAATAATTTGATTCCCCATTATCACAACTCTATCACTAGATCTACTACTACTAAAATTACATTCCGCGACTTAATTTTGGATCTACTCAAACGAAGGCCTTTTAAAGTCTAAAGTAGCCCTCCATAATTCAAGATTTTCCTGAACTATTTCTCTAGTCTTATCCACAAGAAAGATATCATCAGCGAAAAACATAGACCAAGATACATCCTCCTGTAAATGTTCAATAAGAGCATCCAAAACTAAAGCAAAAGGATAAGGGCTTAAAGTTGATCCCTGATGCAATCCAACTGAAATAGAAAAATACTGTCAATACTCCTATTTGAACAATTACCACCTCTAGTATACATATCTTTAATGATTAGAATGTAAGTCATATCAACACCTTTCTTCTCCAGAACTCTCCAAAGAACCTCTCTTGGCCCCTTATCTTAAAAATTTTCTAAATCAATAAATATCATATGTAAATCCTCCTTTGCATTTTTCTATCAAACCTCTCAATAAATGTATAGCTTCCATAATAGACTCAGCAAACATAAATCCAAACTGATTGTGAAAAATTTTTGTATCACGTCTTAACCCATTTTCAATTATTGTCTCCCCTAATTTTAATGTATAACACATTAACTTAATTCATTTGTAAATTGCACACTCTTGTGCGCCCTTTTATTCTTAAAAATGGAGACCAATATACCCTTCCTCAACTCCTCCGACGTCCTTTTAGCTTTTAAAATAATATTAAAAAATAGTCAGCCGATAAAATCTCAAATCCTCTAATTATTTCCACACATCTATCGGGATACCATCAGGTCCTACTGAGTTTCCACCCTTAATTTTTTTTAAAGCATCCCCAACTTTTTTACTCATGTGATAGTAAAAATAAAAAAAATTTATTATTATTAACGATATTAAGATCGCTAAGATCGATCGTATTTTCAAAAACTTCATTGATAATTTTATAAAAATATCTCACTTATCTACGTTGAATGTCTTTATCTAAGAAAATTATTTTTTTATTTTTCATTTTTAATACACTTTATTAGAATTAAGTCTTTACTTTTCTTTTCTCTTTGTTTGGTTGGTTTATACTTATATCTTCACCCTCTTTAGTATCAAATATATTATAAAGATCACTAAAAGATGAATTTTAACATAACAAATTGTTTGCTTTCGACAAAAAATTAACATTGGTTGTCGACTACCTAATGCAACCCTCCACTTTTCGCATATAGAACTTGCAATTGATCATATTTTCAAAAACTTCATTGATAAGTTTATAAAAATATCTCACTCATCTATGTTGAATATCTTCCTCTAAGAAAATTATTTTTTAATTTTAATTTTTTAATACACTTTACTTGAATTAGGTCTTTACCTTTTTTTCTCTTTGGTTAGTTTGATTATACATATATCTTCACCCTCTTTAGTATCAAATATATTATAAAGATCACTAAAAAAAGAATTTTTAACATAACAAACTGTTTGCTTTCGACAAAAATAATAGATTAGTTGTGAAGTACCTAACGCAACCCAAAACTTTTTAGATCTAGGACTTGAGAACCGACAATGACAGTGTTGTAATTTTTTTTACTATCTTAAAAAATAATATAGAGCTAAAGCTTTTTCACAAAATAAATTCAATTAAAAAGTGGTCTAAAGAACACTATAAGAAAGCAACTAGAAGTTTATCCTAGAAGTTGGATGTTGTAGGTCGAATAGCCTTAATTTATTATTTAGTATAACTACCACTAAAAAAAGGAGAAAGTTCCCTTTCTACATACTATCCTCTCTTTTTTCTGGGCTAAATATTCAAGTAAGAAGCTCTTTAGTCTAGTCCCTGAAAATAAAAAGAATGAAAGGCAAAGTAAATAAATGTAGAACCAATATTAGTTCAAGAAGACTTTTCCTTCGAAGGTTCTCAGCTTCATTTTGCAATTTAAGGAAAGCCAAACAAATATTATTATTCAATTCAACGAAACCTTTACTCCTAGCTGAGACTACTCGAATTTTTGTCATTGCTCAACGAAGTTTTAGATATCACCACATCATAAATAAAATCCACAAAACAAATTGTGGTAGCAATTACAATGCTCAAGCACGCTTAATCCTAGGGGACAAATAAAATCCATCGCTCAAAATTGCAATTTCCTAGCAGTAATTTATAAATAATTGTGAAGCATTGACAGCACAAATAAACAGCAATACATTAAATAACTTTAAAAAAAAATTTGGTATGAAATTTATCATCACCTCCTCAAGATTCACCCATTCCCATGTCTCATTTGGAGTGTTCGAATCATAAGTCAAAAGATGAAGACCCTGTAAAAAAAAAAGGTTACCAATTGTTAGTTTGAGCACACAACTACTATTTAAAATCGATAATCAACAAACAAACACACCTTCAACGCATCATATTCACTTATAACAGCCTCATAGAAATTATTATCATCAGGCCACCTCGTCATGACTTTTCGCCCAATTAATGGATCATATTGTGCCGCTTCAACAGAATGAGCAGTTGTGATAGCACCAGAACTCCTGTTTACAGTTTGACCCCTCCCACTTGGACCAGTGGATGTATATGCACCAGGCAATGACTGTTTCCACAGAGTAGGGAGCAAAAAAATAAAATAAAAAAAGGAATATCAGATGACAAAAATGCTGGGGAGTAGCGCACATACCAAAGAAAACTCATTCAATTATAAAGGATTTACATTACCAATTTAGGTTTCTTGCTTCTTGCTCCTGCACCTCTTTTTAAAGCTGATGATGCCTGCATTGGGACACCAATTGCCTGGGAGGGCAATGAAGGAGATGGCATACTGAGAGGTAGGGGAGGCATTAATTGAGAAGACTTTTGCCTCTTTCGAGAAGCTGAGACAGTAGGACTAGGAACATTATCATGATTGGGCTGAACATTATTAAGGAAGCTTGATTGAAGCCCACCTGACTTTCTCCACTCCCTAATAAATTTGTTAAAAAATTACAAACAACACTAAGAGAGAGCATGAATGCTCAAAAATAGTGGTCTTTGATCATTTTCCAGACCTTATTCCCCGAATAATTTCATCAGCATTAACCCTGCTCAACAAATCTCTATGCTCATCATCTGATACTCTAAGTTCTTTTCGTAGTTCAGTAATGAGGCCTTCCTTCTCCTGGAGGAAAAAGAAAGCAAAACTTTGTAAAGAATAAATCTACGATGAAAAACACGATAAAAGCCTACCATATATATATATATATATATCAGATGGAAAATACCCAAGTAATTGCATCAGATTGAGCCTTAAATGCCCGAAGAACTGAACTATATGCTTCCTGTTCAAGTTGGTGAATTTGGATCTCCATATCATTTTGAACTCTTTGGTACGCATGACCTCCAACAACAGGTCTGCCATTCCGAGAAACAAGTCCACCTCTTGTACTTCTATTTTGATGTGATGGTGGAAGGTCATCATCAGTCCCTGCAGGTAGTTTTGATGGTATGACAATAGCACGATGTACATAAAAGTAACAGTCAGCCACATCAATGGTTGTTGAAAGTACCAATTGGACCAATCAAAACATTTATTTTCATCCGTGGCTAACAAAGTGCATCAAAATAATGACATGCATGTCAATAACTATTATCAGCCAGAACTTCAGCCCCAAGGCAAGCGTATCTTGAAAATTCTTTCTTTTATGGAGCTAATTCATGGTAATAATGCCGACAAAATTTTGAAGCATACAAGGGAAACATCACAGTAATCATCAAAAGTCACAAAATAGATCATATAAGGGAAACATCACAAAAATCATCAAGAGTCACAAAATAAATCATAGGTAAACACTGCTAACATACAAGCTCAAATGTAAATTAGCTGCATGGCACCATTGCAAAATACTTCTAATACCACAAACAATTCTTCAGAAACCAGTAAATACAAAAAAATACTATAATACATAATACATAGACGCGAGACAAGCTAATTACCTAAACTTAAACTGAAGCAAACAAGAGAATAAAGTTTAGCAAGAGTTTTAACTCACTTCACCATCCCCAACCATGTAAGAGGTCAATGATGATGAAAAAATTTTGAGCATTTAAATAAGGATTTGAAAATATATAGCCATCACGATAACGCACCAAAAGACATTTAAATGCAAGCACAAATAATTACAAAAAAGTTGATAATATAACCACGTGAACACTAAGCATTAAGATGATAGAAGTGGACAAAGGTATTAGAATGGGATAGTATAAGAATATCCTATCATTCAGCCCAATGAAATTGAGTGCCCATTCATGCGACCAAAAGATTATTCAAGAAATCTTCATAAAAGACATCCATCTATTAGGACAAAGGTATTCCCTTGGCATGGTTTTCGATAACTTCTAATAGCAATAAAGCTTCCAGTACAGTTCAAAGAAGTTGGTCAATAAAGAAATTTCATACATGTAATAAAATATTTTATATGCAAATTCTAGAATTGTAAATGTGCAAATAAAAATAATAATAATAACAAAAAAGCATCAAATGAAGAATTTCAAAGTTTAACTGCGACAAATTGCTCAACCTTTTATATATAAACAAACAATCTTGAAGCATATTCTTCATAAAGACTACATAAGCTGGAAGAATGTTGAAGCTACATTGCACAAACATTTTTCATAAGAAGGATCCAAGTAAAAGCTTCAGTTATACAAAATTTTGTTCTCCTTTTCTCTTTTACCTACAAGATAATGGAGCTATAAAACAGAATCATTAAATTTTTTAGGGCTAATTCTAAGCTCTTTGGTATTGCTTTTCATTATTGCTCTGTTAAGTTATGTAATCTTTTTGCATCCTCTCAAGATATGACCATCACATTTTGTATTTTACTTCTGCCTTTACGATTCTGCTGTTCCAAAATTCCTGTAATGACTAGTTTCAATATTGCAGAAAGTTCAGTTAATTAAAGTCATATTGCCATAAATTGATGGAAGAGTATAAAAATATCTTAACATTAAAAATGAACGCCCAGAAATACTACCAAATGATTTTTCTTCATTAAACCATCCATCAATAAAGACAAGAATTCTATTGAGGCATGGTTCAAGATAAGAACATCAAACACAAACTATCTTCACATACAGCTCAAAGATGTTGATCTACACAATCGAAAAAACAAGGTTCAAATATCCTGACCATATTTTTTGTCAAATTGGGTCTCATGACCATTGAATTTACTTATACATCAGTGCAATACAAGTTTTGATTTATTTCTTATACACTGGATGATTCTTAAAGCAAAGAAGATGGCTTTAGCACCCATCCTAATCAAAATTTGATCAAGACACCCCGAAAGATCTTCTTCTTCAAAAACTACCCCATAAATTTAAAAATATATTATCAATTTAATCAAGAACTACACTTGCCATAAATAATTAAGAAAAGCACTTAGCAAGTGCTAGTTTTCAAAATTAGTCCAATCTTTCAAAGACACCCCGAAAGATTTTCTTCTACAAAAACTACCCCATAAATTTAAAAATATATTATCAATTTAATCAAGAACTACACTTGCCATAAATAATTAAGAAAAGCACTTAGCAAGTGCTAGTTTTCAAAATATTAGTCAGATTTTTCAAATAATTGAACATTATGAATCAATATAATTCATAAAGTAGACCTGATAGCACACTGCAAGATCATAACATACATAAGAAATTTTCGGCCATACAACAATAATTAATGCTCTATTGTGCATGCTACAACCTCTTTGCTTGTTCTCGTGATCTTCTAGTCATAAGTTTTGATATTACTCCTGGTTTTGAAATTCTACCATTATAAAAAACTTGTAACCGCTAGTTTGAAATTAGAAACACCCCCCTCTTATTAGTCACATACTCTATGTTTCAAACATCAGAAGAAAGTGAATATCTCAAGATGGTTGTGAAAGATAATCAAATTAAACAATTAAGAAAATAAAAATATAGAAATAAATTAGAGTATAATATGAAAGAAAAGCACAAGATTTCGACGAAGTGGATGTTATATGTGACAATAAAATATATTCATGAGTAGCAAAAAATAATTTCTAAAACCTATATTTAAGGACAATTTATTAAACCCAGCCAAATTACAAGGGGCAAGAAAATTAAAAAAACAAATGTTCATCTCTTTACCCCTACACAGACATTGGATTTTGGCTGCAAAGCAAGGATAGAATAACACCTAAATATAATTCTGCAAGTTGAAATCCTCGCTCTGAGAGCTTTGCAACAAAAGAGTGTGTGAACTTAAAACTAAGTTCTACATAAGAAAATACAAATTCCAAAAGCCAGCATTAAACATTGGGGCTACATGGAAGAGACCAGCCTTGTGTATAAAGAAGTAGAAAGATTAGGATGGACGTCTGATAGTTCCACACATTCAACATGATAAACGGAGCCACGTTTATTTCAGTTATTACATGTAGAAGTTTTAAATTTACTTAATGATACAATCATCCCTATAACACCGTCATTGCCGGGCCCCAAGCCTCGGATGAGAAAATTGGAATGTTGCATTAGGTAGTCGATGGTCATCATAAAAGTTTTCAAAAAAAATCATAACATTAATCCTTTAAATCCTCATGTAAATGTTATCGTGTTCCGTGAAAGCAACATACTGTATGGATTGGATTTAGTGAAAATTATGCAAGGGCCGCTACACCGGTGCTAGGCGTAGTGTAAAATAATGGAATTTAAGTACTCTAACATCATTATTAGTTCTAGATTTTAAGATGAAGAGTTGTACGATAAAAAATACAATTAAACATTATCATTAGAATTAGATAGGGCACCTAAAATTATTTCTATAAATAAACTTCAAGATTTGGGATATTCATGAAGAATTGAATTTTTATGTGCAACAAAGTAACAAGTACCATTAATCAAGTGACAAAAGATGTACTTGGAGAATTAAAAAAAAAAAGTTCATACAAATAAAAATAATTGATTGTGAAATAGTAATGTACAAGAAAAATTATAAAAAAGTATTATAAGATTTTGTATAAATATAAAACTTAGAGAACCAGAAAAAATATAAGGTGTCTCGTAGAAAGTTTAAGAGAACAATTCATGACGCTAAAAATTTTATTTTTAATGATCTTTATAATATATTAGATACTAAAGTGGGTACAAAATATATGTATAAACTAGCCAAATAAAGAGAAAAAAAAAGTAAATTTAATTCAAGTAAAATGTATTAAATATGAAAATCAAAAAGTGTTTTTCTTAAAAAAAAAAGATATTCAATATAGGTGAGTGAGCTATTTCGATAATTTTTCAATAAAAATTCTGAAAATATGATCGATCATAGTGATCTTAATATCGTTCATAATAATAAAACGTTTTATTTTTACCTTCACATTAGTAAAAAAAAAGTTGAAGAGGCTTTAAAGAAAATCGAAGGTGAAAAATCAGCAGGACCTAATCATACCCCAATTAAAGTGTGGAAATATTTAGATCTTTCTTGGCTTACTAAATTCTTTAATATTATTTTAAAAACTAAAAAGATGTCCGAGTGGAGGAAGAATATTTTGGTCCCCACCTTTAAGGAAAAAAGGGACGCACAAGAGTGCAAATTATAGAGGAATTAAGTTTATGTGTCAAACTTTAAAATTATGGGAGAAGGTAATTGAAAATATGTTAAGACGTGACACAAAAATTTCTCACATTCAGTTTGGATTTATGCCAAGCAGGTCTACTATGGAAGTTATACATTTATTAAGAGGCTTGAAGGAGTAGTACAGAGAGAATAAGAAAGATATGCGTATGATTTTGTTGATTTAGAAAAAGCTTACCATAAGTTTCTAATAGAAGTCCTTTGGAGAGTTTTAGAGAAGAAAAGTGTTGATATAACTTAGATTCACGTCATTAAAGCTATTACTTGTGTTCAAACAGCAGGAGGATTGACGAAGTATTTTCCTATTTTAGTTGGATTGCATCAGATATAGATTTAAACGCATATCTTTTTGCTATAGTTATGGATACTATTATTATACTTTTACCTTGATGTATGATTTTCGTTGATGATATCCTTCTTGTGGATAAGACTAGAAGAGTTTAGGAAAAACTTAAATTATGGAGGTCTAAATTGAAGTCTAATGGTCTTCGTTAGAGGAGATCTAAAGCTGAATACATGGAATGTAATTTTAATAGTTGTAGCTCTAATGGCAGAGTTGTAACTAACAGTAATCAAAGTATTAAAAGGTGTGAAAGTTTTAGATATCTCGGGTCTATTGTTCAAAGTAACGATGAGTTATTAATAGACTTCAAGTTGTTTGGTTGAAATAGAGGAATGCATCAAGCTTATTGTGTGATAGGAAGTACCACTTAGACTGAAAGAAAAATTTTATAAGATGGTGGTGGGACCTGAAATACATTATGAAGCAAAATGTTAGCCTTTAAAAGAGAAGCATGAAACAAAGTTAAGTGTTGCTGAGATGAGAATGCTTACAAGGATGGGTTGATTGACACTTAGAGACAAAATACGAAATGAATATATTTGTGATGGGGTTAGTGTAGCTCCAGCAGCGGATATGATTTGAGAGAGTCGTCTTAAATGGTTTGGTCACATTAAACATCGACCATCTGATGATCCGGTTAGGAGAGTAGATTTTTTATTCGAATTATGTTAAGAAAGGTAGAGGTAAACCTTAAAAACTTGGACATATTGTATAAAAAATGATCTTAAATCTATAATAATTAAATGAAAATTTGACATTCAATAGGACGCAATGGAGAAAAAGGATTCATGTAGCCAACCCCACTTAATGGGATAAAGGTTTATTGTTATTGTTGTTGTATACAAATTTCCCTTGGGTTTACTTCATTTATATCAAATTCTACAATCTTTTCTCAGCTTTACATTGTTTTTATCTAATTGGAATACACATGGAGCACAGATTTATCTTGATAGCAGTTAAAGAAAATATTTGGAGTCATCCCACAACCTTTAAAAAGCGATACTCAAATGCTTTCTAATTAGTTATCAGCTTTTACAAAAGTTTTGCTAATGATTAGTGTATGTAACCCATACATATAAACTTTCAATATATGCTTCTGCTGTTTAAATGCCTTCTCTGTCTCGTTGAATCCTACAACTGTTCTTTCAACCGCAGCAAATTAGAAACATAGAGCAGTTTGTTTGCAGGCAACCTGTTCAATTTGGTGCTCTAAGTATCATATATGCTAGTAGAATGAAACGTACACCTAACTAATTGATGTACAGAAAAGGTCATCCAAAATCTAACAATGATCCATCAGGATCTGCAATACATTTTAGAAGACCTATCTCTCCCACCAAGATAACCCAGCAGTCAAAAGATCTATGGCTTACTCGTACTCTTCCACTTGAACATGGATTTTGATGCATCAACTGTTGACTTGAAATATTTTATATGGAAATAAACAACCTAGAAACCCACAAACGTGCGTCAAGAATAATATTTGAATCTATAGTAACCACGTAATAATTATAAATTCCTAAAAATTAATAGTTAAAATTTAAGAATTCTTTTTTAAGCAATTTTTTTTCCTTCGAACAGTAAAATTTATTTCCACAATTAATGTCAAAAATTTAGGATTATTTGTTTGATTCCAAGGATAAACGTTATTTCAAACATTCATATCCATTTAGACAAGGTATTAGTTCACTCTAGTTATCTCTATTCTTAACTCTATTAAAAAAAGGATTTAGGAATATAGTTTGTGGGCAATTTAATTTGAATAAAGCCCACAAATTATTTTTATCTCCAATCTTTTTTTTTTCTTTTCCTTTCCCACAAATTTCCCTCTCATCTCAGGCCATCCTCTAATAGTTGGCCTTCGCTTCATACAGCAACAATTCCTCCAACATCTACCGCACAACAATTCAACAAGCAATGACTCCCCCCTCCCAACAACAATTCAGTTTTCAACTATTGGACTATTTTCAACATTGTTTCTTACATAATTTTATGAACCCAAGTAACGTTGCCTAGAGTTTTCTACCAGAGCTCTAGAAGATCCACTTAATAGGAATACCCGAAAAATTATAAGCGGCCTTTTGAAAACTTATTAGCCTTAAGTAGTTAGGTTGGGAAGCATATGTATCAACCTGGAATAGAGATAAGCACTTAAAAACTACAAAATCAACACAATTAAAGTTCACTTGGGAGGACAAAACAGCAATCATATCCAATAAGGATACTAGATTGAACAACGGTATTAAGGACCACAGGTTTTGTGCTAAAAGTGAGTGACTTAGAAAAGAGTAGAGTATATAGAGTGAGAGGAACTAATCACTGTGTAAGGAGAACCAATTCTTTAAAAGAAATTAATACTAGAATAACCAAAAAAAAGGAAAAAGCTCAAATGAGGCAATCAATACATCAAGGGATTGAGGAGATTCTTCCAAAAGTTATGCCGGAACCATTGATTACCTAAAGATGCAAATGAAGGGAAAGATCTACCCACAAATGAACACCAACTTCCACTTCCACACAACCACCTCCCTTCAAGGTGAATGCCGGATTGAAATTACTTAGCTTCAATAGCACCGTGGATACTAACAAGGTAGTCAAGTGGTTAGACATCCTAAAACGCACCTTTCTTTTTCTCGTTGAAGATAGCTCAATATGAAAAAGCTCTTTAGTGCTATTTATGAAAATTTTCAACGTGGAAGTCTCATTATACACCTTACCCAAGCTAAGGGCACACATCGCCTCAATTTTTGAGGTAGCCCTCAATTTCTTAGAAAAACTGACAAATAATACCAATATACTTCACTTATTAACCCTCACATCTCACAATAGTCAAAAATAAAATATATCCATAAAAACTTATATAGTTAAAACTATAACTGTAAACATAATCATTGTTTTAAAATTTAATTAACATTTTTATTAATTGTTATTGATCAAGAAAAAAGAGGATGACTGAGTTTGAAGATAAAACGGAACGTGAGAACATGGATCCAGCAGAAAATGAAATGAGGAAGGAAGTAAATCATTATGTTGATGATTCTAACGAAGATCCATTGAGTTTTACGAGTGATGAGAACTTTTAAAGTTAAAAATTATAATGTTGATGTCTTACTATATTTTTATTTAAGTGGAGAATATTATGAGTGATAGACAGACTTAAATTGAAGTTGTTATGTTACTATATTTTAGTATTTTAATTTGATGTTATCTGTAACCTACCTTGATAATAACATGTTATTTCTTACCTTACATAATTTATTACTTATTATCTAATGAGGGTGTTGATATGCTGCTTTTTAATAAGCTATATTACTTCTTAATTCACAGTTCAAAATTTAAATAATAATTTTACATATACATATTTTTTTAAAATTTTGTTGCTTACAACTTAAACACTGAGACTTTTGTCTCGCTTATAGATGAAAAATATCTCATTTTCAGCTGCACAATTTTACACTCTATTGCCTTTTTAATTATACTTTGACTAAAGGATATTCTTTGTTCAACTTAAGTTGCCATCAAGAGCATTGGTGTAGTGGCATACAAAGTCATTCAACTTTGGGTTGCCACACATGTGACATGATAACAGTTCAAGAGACTTCTAAACATTCCATTAAATCTTATGATATATGAAGAAGAAATACTGATCCAATGGCAACAATCGTGACAAGGATACAAGAAATTGGTTCAGAAGTACACTACATTCTTCAAGTGACAAGCGTTTTCATTAATGAGAGGACTATTGACATAGTTGCCACACCAAAAGGAGAAAAAGATAGTATTATCACACATGCATCAAGCAAAGCCATCAATAGTAATAATGATTTTCAATCTTACCAAAATAAGGAATGAGCTTCTCATGCACTTGTGAACACTAAGTAGCAGAATCTTGAAATCATTTAAGTTAATTACACGAACAAGATTACTAGTAATAAAGAGTCCACGACCTCATATATTGAGTTGGATATGTACTAGACTCAATTACGAGATGGAACATCAATGCAAACTCAACCTAAGCATCCCTATGGATTTAAAGATGAACTAGTATGACATATAACCACTGAATATCATACTATTACGAAAAAAGGAAAAAAATGATTTGGTTCCTTCATTGGATAAAAATACCATAAAAGTTCTGTGAATTGATATCCTTGTATGTTGGCGTCACTTGCTTACCACTAATAGTCTTAGATATATGATTCCTAACCCAATCACGCAAAGTTAATAAGATCACACAAGACTGCCAATAATCCTTTGGGTATTCAACAATGTGTCCTCTTGGGATTTAAGAAAAATGTATCCAAGACAATAAAATTAAGGTTCATATATTTATATATAAAAAATGCCTTCGAAGAATTAAACTTAAAACAATGAAAATAAATAAAGATTATTTATCATTATGGAGCTAAGTCTTGGTTAAAAAATATTCTACCTCCCTTCCCATATCATTCTTCTCCAGTTTGATCTCTCCTTGCTAATTCATTTGGTTCCTCACTAATTTACCCGGTAAGCAATGAGTAATTTAATTAATTTCTTATTTTATGAGAATACAATATTGAAAAGGTGTTAGAAATAATCCAGGAGCTAAAAACTCTATTGCAATGGGAAGGATCGGCGTCATTGCTTGCTAGATTATCGTGGTATGGATTCGGAAGAGAATGCGATTGTAGGAGGTGAAGATGATTAGTTAGAAGAGATCTTGGCAAAAAAAGAAGTGAGGAATAGAAAGTGAAGATTGAGGGGAAAGATATAAATCATTATTCAATCCAAATAAAATGTTTCACAAAATAGATTCCTATATCCTTATTTATAAAGTTAGGTATATGGATAATCAGATTCAAATTAAAACTTAACTATATAATAAGAATGTTTAAAAATGATTCTTCCCCCTAACATCAAACAACTAATCCAAAATTATAGGATCAACTTCAGAACTTTCAAAATTCAAGGAAACCAAAATTCCATAACAAGAAAGAAACTAAAGTGCCTTAAAAAACAGAAGCTAGCTCCAAATTTTTTAGGAATTAAACACTTAAATTTAGGCAAAAAATTTGAACAATACTCTTGATATATATTTTTAATGGGCTAAGGTTGGATTTAANACAGTAAAAGTTATTTCCACAATTAATGTAAAAAATTTAGGATTATTTGTTTGATTCCAAGGATAAACGTTATTTCGAACATTCATATCCATTTAGATAATGTATTAGTTCACTCTAGTTATCTCTATTCTTAACTCTATTATAAAAAGGATTTAGGAATATAGTTTTTGGGAAATTTAATTTGAATAAAGCCCACAAATTATTTTTATCTCCAATCTTTTTTTTTTCTTTCCCTTTCCCACAAATTTCCCTCTCATTTCAGGCCATCCTCTAATAGTTGGCCTTCGCTTCCTACAGCAACAATTCCTCCAACATCTACCGCACAACAATTCAACAAGCAATGACTCCCCCCTCCCAACAACAATTCAGTTTTCAACTATTGGACTATTTTCAACATTGTTTCTTACATAATTTTATGAACCCAAGTAATATTGCCTAGAGTTTTCTACCAGAGCTCTAGAAGATCCACTTAGTAGGAATACCCGAAGGATTATAAGCGGCCTTTTGAAAACTTTTAGCCTTAAGTAGTTAGGTTGGGAAGCATATGTATCAACCTGGAATAGAGATATGCACTTAAAAACTACAAAATCCACACAATTAAAGTCCACTTGGGAGGACAAAACAGCAATCATATCCAATAAGGATACTAGATTGAACTACCGTATTAAGGACCACAGGTTTTATGCTAAAAGTGAGTGACTTAGAAAAGAGTTAGTTAGAGAGTATATAGAGTGAGAGGAACTAATCACTGTGTAAGGAGAACCAATTCTTTAAAAGAAATTAATACTAGAATAACGAAAAAAAAAGGAAAAAGCTCAAATGAGGCAATCAAAACATCAAAGGATTGAGGAGATTCTTCCAAAAGTTATGCTCGGAACCATTGATTACCTAAAGATGCAAATGAAGGGAAAGATCTACCCACAAATGAACACCAACTTCCACTTCCACACAACCACCTCCCGTCAAGGTGAATGCCCGATTGAAATTACTTAGCTTCGATAGCACCGTGGATACTAACAAGGTAGTCAATTGGTTAGACATCCTAAAAACGCACCTTTCTTTTCCTCGTTTAAGATAGCTCAATATGAAAAAGCTATTTAGTGCTATTTATGAAAATTTTCAACGTGGAAGTCTCATTATACACCTTACCCAAGCTAAGGGCACACATCGCCTCAATTTTTGAGGTAGTCCTCAATTTCCTAAAAAAACTGACAAATAATACCAATATACTTCACTTATTAACCCTCAAATCTCACAATAGTCAAAAATAAAATATATCCATAAAAATTTATATAGTTGAAACTATAACTGTAAACATAATCATTGTTTTAAAATTTAATTAACATTTTTATTAATTGTTATTGATCAAGAAAAAACAGGATGACTAAGTTTGAAGATAAAATGGAACGTGAGAACATGGATCCAGCAGAGAATGAAATGAGGAAGGAAGTAAATCATTATGTTGATGATTCTAACGAAGATCCATTGAGTTTTACGAGTAATGAGAACTTTTAAAGCTAAAAATTATAATGTTGATGTCTTACTATATTTTTATTTAAGTGGAGAATATTATGAGTGATAGACAGACTTAAATTGAAGTTGTTCTGTTACTATATTTTAGTATTTTAATTTGATGTTATCTGTAACCTACCTTGATAATAACATGTTATTTCTTACCTTACATAATTTATTACTTATTATCTAATGAGGGTGTTGATATGCTGCTTTTTAATAAGCTATATTACTTCTTAATTCACAGTTCAAAATTTAAATAATAATTTTACATATACATATTTTTTTAAAATTTTGTGGCTTACAACTTAAACACTGAGACTTTTGTCTCGCTTATAGATGAAAAATAACTCAATTTCAGCTGCACAATTTTACACTCTATTGCCTTTTTAATTATACTTTCACTTAAAGGATATTCTTTGTTCAATTTAAGTTGCCATCAAGAGCATTGATGTAGTGGCATACAAAGTCATTCTACTTTGGGTTGCCACACATGTGAATTGATAACAATTCAAGAGACTTCTAAACATTCCATTAAATCTTATGATATATGAAGAAGAAATACTGATCCAATGGCAACAATCGTGACAACGATACAAGAAATTGGTTCAGAAGTACACTACATTCTTCAAGTGACAAGCGTTTTCATTAACGAGAGGACTATTGACATAGTTGCCACACCAAAAGGAGAAAAAGATAGTATTATCACACATGCATCAAGCAAATCCATCAATAGTATTAATGATTGTCAATCTTATCAAAATAAGGAATGAGCTTCTCATGCACTTGTTAACACTAAGTAGCAGAATATTGAAAACATTTGAGTTAATTACATGAACAAGATTACTAGTAATAAAGAGTCCACGACCTCATATATTGAGTTGGATAACGTCAATGCAAACTCAACCTAAGCATCCCTATGGATTTAAATATGAACTAGTATGACATATAACCACTGAATATCATACTATTACCAAAAAAGAAAAAAATGATTCGGTTCCTTCATTGAATAAAAATACCATAAAATTTCTGTGAATTGATATCCTTGTATGTTGGCGTCACTTGCTTACCACTAATAGTCTTAGATATATGATTCCTAACCCAATCACGCAAAGTTAATAAGATCACACAAGCCTGCCAATAATCCTTTGGGTATTCAACAAAGTGTCCTCTTGGGATTTATGAAATATGTATCCAAGACAATAAAATTAAGGTTCATATATTTATATATAAAAAATGCCTTCGAAGTATTAAACTTAAAACAATGAAAAAAATAAAGATTATTTATCATTATGGAGCTAAGTCTTGGTTAAAAAATATTCTACCTCCCTTCCCATATCATTCTTCTCCAGTTTGATCTCTCCTTGCTAATTCATTTGGTTCCTCACTAATTTACTCGGTAAGCAATGAGTAATTTCATTAATTTCTTATTTTATGAGAATACAATATTGAAAAGATGTTAGAAATAATCCAGGAGCTAAAAACTCTATTGCAATGGGAAGGATCGTCGTCATTGCTTGCTAGATTATCGTGGTATGGATTTGGAAGAGATTGCGATTGTAGGAGGTGAAGATGATTAG
>JXCR01143468.1:60308-89307 GCA_002079205.1 Phalaenopsis hybrid cultivar
ATATACATATGTATGTATGTATATACATATATGTATGTATATGTATGTATGTATATACATACATACATATACATACATATATGTATATACATACATACATATGTATATATATATATATATACATATATAGTCGACTCGCTCCGTCGTCTGGCGTCTGCGTCGACGTTCGCAGCTCCCTGTCGCGGCTCGCGTCGCGATATTGCTACACTGCTCGCGTCGTCGTCTTCCTCGATATCGCTACAGCTCCTGCTCGATATCGCTCCATGCCTCTGTCGCTCGCAGCTTCGTCGTCTGCGTCCGACTGTTTGGTTTTTCTATTTCGGCGTTACTCCTGCTTCTGCGCCCGATAGCTCCTCTGTCTTTCAGCAATCTCGCATCAGTTTTAACGCCGACAGCCTCTGATGGCATTTCCTTCTTCTTTGGTTGAGTCGGACAAAGTCTCCTTTGCCCATATGGTGGGTAACCCTCAGGTGGAGTCTGCGTTGGTATTCCCCTCAAGTTATAAGGAATCTCGTGAGGTAACAGATGATTGTCCTTTTATTAAGAAGGGAAATAGAAAAGATAGAAAAAAAGCAATCTTTTTCTCTGAATCAGAAATTTCTACCCTGGCGGAAAAATTCAAGTTTGCTCTTATCGGAAAATTTCAGTGGGGACACCCTCCTATGGATGTTATCTGAAAGAGTATTGATGATCTTAAGCTAGTAGGCAACTGGAAAGTGGGACTTATTGATGGGAGACATGTGTTGATCCAACTAACAGTGGTTGAAGACTACACCAGAATTTTCTCCAAGAAATATCTTAATATCGAAGGCAAATCAATGAAGTTACTCAAGTGATCTCCTAATTTCGACCCAAATCATGAAACTTCCACTGTACCGGTATGGTTTAATTTACCTGATCTCAAGCTGCATTTTTTCACCATCAGGTTCTCTACTCTATTGGGGTCATCCTTGGGGATCCTTTGAAACTAGATCTGCCTACTTTTAACCTAACTAGACCCTCGATGGCTAAAATACTTGTGGAAAGGGATATTATTTTACCAGATGTTATTGAAGTCTGGTTGGGCACAACCCATAATGGTTATTAGCAAAAAATCGTCATGGAACACAAATCCCCATATTGTACCCACTGTAAGATGTTTGATCATATCCTTGCTAAATGTTATAAGCTTCATCCTAATTTGAAATCTAAGGTTCAAGTGAATAAGGATGGGTCTAACCCCACTGCTGTGGACATTTTAGTTCCACCTGAGGAGGATACTACCATATAGGAGGTGTTTATTGCCCCTGAGAACCCCTCATGACACTACTGTTACTGTTACTACGAGTGATGTGGCGCTGGCATCCACAAACTCCATAGAAAACAATATTGTTGGACTATTACCTATAAATGATAGTGTTCAGACTGATAATCAGGAGAGCCTCGCAGCTCCACTTCTTCAAGAAGTATCCGATGTAGAGGCAACTCATACTTCACATATTCTAAAACCTATTGTGGGTACTACTGTTCGTATTCCTTCTGCTTCAATTCTACCCCACCAGACTGATTCTTCGGAGGAATGACAAGTTTACACTTCCAAGAGGAAGAAGAAGAATGGAGATCTACTAGAGCTCAAAAGTCTTATAGATGATGCTTTGGTTAATACGGGTAATTGTCAGCACCTTACCAATCTGCTAGTTGAATCCCTACCGAGAACTAGAGCTAGAGGCAAGACTAGATTGGGATGACCCACACTTTTTCAGCACCCGGGTGGTTTTTTGGGATTTTTTTTTATTCTATATGTAACCATATTTTACATTTTTTGTGTGTGTTGTACCATGTGGGTTGGGTATTTAGGCCCACCCATACAAACATATATGTACCTTTCTCTTTAATATATCAGCCCTTGGGCTTTTTTTAATATATATATATTAAATTTTAAGAAATCTAAAGAAAGAATGTGGGGGCATTATTATTCATTTATGCCAATTATTTGATTTTCTAACAAAAAAATATATATGTGCATTGCATACAAACTATCTTGAAATATTGCATGCATAACAAATGGTACTCATTAGTTGATATATTCATGGCTTTTGCTTTATTAATGACTTCAGCATATCACCATGCCTACAAATACTTTCAAAAATATTATATATATTCAATGATAAATTTATGAGAAATTTTGTTGATATAAAAAGTTTTGTAACATACATAAGATTATATATAGAACCAAATAAACAAAACACTTGAAGAGAAGCACATGTTCAATATCATGCATGTCGCAGCAAGCCAAAACTATAAAATTATCAAAATTTATAACAATATCCTGATGATGAATATTTCGTTTTTCTCTATCAATTTACAAAGCTATTTCAATGCAAAATTATATTTAAATGACTTGGAATACCATTTTGACTAGTACAAAATGTAAGTTATATCGTCCTATAAGCTAAATGTGATAATAAACTTAAAATAAACATGTTACCACTACTTGAATAAAATGTATAATATAATTAAACAAAAAATATTTCAACAATAATATTGTAGAAGTTAATTTAACAAATAGAGAATCTCATAATGAAAATTTTGACTTTTTTTTTTTTTGTTTTAGAAGGCTTAAAGTAGTTATTTTATAACAATCGTTTGTCTAAAGAACAATGGTTTGTGATGCTAAGATTCGTTTTGACGAGAATAAGATCTCGTACTAAGCATATGGAGAGAAATTGTCCCCTAAAACTCCATATGAAGCTTACAATAAAGGGCTGCAAGATTAAAGATCAAAAGAAAATATCTGCTATTATGAATAAATTCTTCATATAATACTTACAATATAACACCAACTCATGATCCACAATAGTTAGTTAATGTTCTACTAAACTAGTACTAACGATTTTCTAATCTAAAATCATTGCATATAACTTCATAAGTCATAAACCAAGTAGCTTTGGCAAACACTATTTGACCTTCTTGCTCTAATATTAGGTCCAACTGAAAGTTTAAGATAATAAACCTATTACTAGTGATAAAAATAAATTTGAAAGGAAAAAAAAAATATATGAAAGGTAATTGTGTGTTGTATCTCACTTTAGGTATGCACTTCAAGCAACACATGAATTGTGACTTCTACATAAAAATAAGTTTGAACATATATCCAACTAGACGCCACCCCATTGATTAGAAATGACTTCAATTGAAGATTTGAATGATAATCAACCTAGTACTAGCTTTAAGGCTCCAATTTATAACAAAAAAAAAAAGTTACAAAATAATTATGCATTTAATTTTATATATGAGCTTACACCAAAAGTAATATTTGAAAATTTTGTACCAAAAAAGTTCCTAATAAAATCTTAAATATATGTGCATCTGCAAACACCTAAATCATTGAATCTATTAATTACACCCTTTAAGGTAATACACTTTAAGGTAATAGCCCATCAATATGATCTACCTACTTCCCCTTTATGAAATAAGTTATTAAATTTATTAGTTACTATTTAAAAACACTCATGAAATATATTTGATATTTAACATACGTATTCTTCATCCTATAATCAAAACTGCTTCATAAGACCAAATCTCTCTCCTTTCAAACTCCTATGTCTCCCCTCTAAACCTTTATACTAGATTCCTGATGTAGCACACAAAAAAAATAATTTAATGTAGATAAAAAAAGGTATTTCATTGCAATGAAAGTAAATTTTCATAAGATGACTGGAAAGTTGCTTATCCCAAACTGCTGGGACTCGAGCACATATAACCATTAGGGAATTACTCACTCATACATTATATTTGGGAAAAACTAAACCCAAACAATAGGATTCTCATACTCTCTCATCCTTAAGCTCTATCCTCCAAAAACCTTTCAAAGTACAGCCATTTAAAGGCTTAAGAATAATATCTTTAACCAACTAAATTAGTTCATTTGGGTAGTTGGTTGGAGATACAAATAATATGTTTGGTTGGTTTGTGGTAAGTGATTGCTAAAAATACAATTATACCTATTTGATGCTTCATCTCTCTCCCATTCAACGATAAAAAAGCCTAAGTTTTTTTAATTTTTTTTTTGTAACTCGACGTTAAGTTTGATATTTGTGAAATACCTCCTCCATCATGGTTAATTAATACATTGAAAAAAACTTGAGTTAACATATAAAATAAGTAAATTTGAAATTGGATTAAAAGAGGGATTTTATTACCAGGAAAAATAAATTCCATGAAATAATTGATGATTCACTCATCTAAAACTATGTTGACTCCCTCATATATGGCAATCGGGGATTGCAAATTCAAATGGGACTCACTCACCCATTAGGTCAAAAAATCACTCTCTTATCCTTAAGCTATTGCCACCATAACCCTTCCAAGCCTAATCCTTTATTGGCTAAATATTGAATTCTTTGACAAATTAAATGAGCTAGTTGATTGGAGTAGTTCTTAGATGAAAGTATAAGTAAATGCAACAATTGATGTGTGGTTGGTGGAAATTTTGAAGTGCAACTAATATCCAATAGATACATCAGCAACACCTAAATTTGTTTATATCATTTTACCCACTCCTATCACACTTTTACATTACACGACACCGAAATAACATAAATCTATCTTAACCATATTCCATACGTCCTCCGCAAAAAAATACTTTGCTAGCGCCAATACATGACAATAACAACAACAACAAGACTTTAACCCACTAAATAGGGTCGGCTACATGAATCCTTTTTCTCCACTATGTCGTATTAAGTGTCATATTTTCATTTAATTCTAATAAAATAATATCATTTTTTATACAACATGCCCAAGTTCTTTTAGATTCACCTCTACCATTTTTTAACATAAGTTGAATCTAAAGCATTTAGTCTCCTAACCAAATCATCAAGTTGTTGATGTTTAATGTGACCAACCCATCTAAGATGATTCTCTTCAATCTTGTCTGCCGCTGGAGCTACACCAACCCTTTCACAGATACCTTTGTTTCGCATTTTGTCTCTAAGCTGAAAGCCACTCATCCGCCTAAGCATTCTCATCTCAACAAAACTTGGTTTTATACTTCTCTTTTAAAGGCCATATGCTTCTCTTTTAAAGGCCAACAAGCTGCATCATAAAGCATTGTAGGTCTCACCACCATCTTATAAAAATTTCTTTTTAAGTCTAACCGGTATTTTTCCATCACACAATAGGCCCGATGCATTCCTCCACTTCAACCATCCAAATTGAATTCTACTAATAACATCCCCATCTATGTCACCATCACTTTGAACAATAGAACCGAGGTATCTAAAATGTTCACACCTTTTAATGATTTAATCATCCATTGTTACAACCTTACCACTAGATCTACTACTACTAAAACTATATTTCATGCATTCAATATTAGATCTATTCAAATGAAGGCCATAAACTCTAATGTAGATCTCTATAATTCAAGTTTTCTTCTGAAATATTAGTATTA
Source organism: Phalaenopsis hybrid cultivar (assembly GCA_002079205.1). Taxonomy (NCBI): domain Eukaryota; kingdom Viridiplantae; phylum Streptophyta; class Magnoliopsida; order Asparagales; family Orchidaceae; genus Phalaenopsis; species Phalaenopsis hybrid cultivar. Next base: position 65,743 of record JXCR01143468.1, read on the forward strand.
TCAAAAAGAATGATATCATCAACGAAAAGCATACACTAAGATACATCCTCCTGTAAATGTCCAATAAGAGCATCCAAAATTAAAACAAAAAGATATGGGCTTAAAGTCGATCCCTGATGCAATCCAAATGAAGTAAGAAAATACTTTGTCAATCCTTCGGTTCAAACACAAGTAACAGCTCTAATATACATTTCTTTAATGACTTAAACATAATTCACATCAATATCTTTCTTTTCTACAACTCTCCAAAGAACTTCTCTTGGAACCTTATCGTAAGCTTTTTTCTAAAATCATATGTGGATCCTCCTTACTCTCACAGTACTTCTCCATAAAACCTCTCCATAGTAAACTTTCTTAGCATAAATCCAAACTAATTATGAGAAATCTTTTTCACGTCTTCAGCCATGTTCAATTACTCTCTCCCATAATTTTAATTTATGACACATTAACTCTATAATTTGCACATTCTTGTGCATCCCCTTTATTCTTAAAAATGAAAATCAAAATACTCTTTCTTCACTCCTCGGGCATCTTTTTAGTTATTAAAATAATATTAAAAAGTTTAGTAAGCCAAAAAACTCTTAAATCTCCTAAATATTTCCACAATTTTATTGATATATCATCCGCTCCTACTAATTATCCACCATTGATTTTCTTTAAAGCCTCTTCATTTTACTAATGCGACAGTAAAAATAAAAAAAAAATTATTATTATTAATGATATTAAAATCACTAAGGTCGATCGTATTTTCAAAATTTTTATTGAAAAAATTATCAAAATATCTCACCCAACGATGTTGAATATCTTCCTTTAAGAAAAATACTTTTTGATTTTCCTCTTTAATACACTTTACTTGAATTAAATTTTTATTATTCTTTTCTCAACCTACATGACAGATGATAAAAAAAGAAGTTAGCTGCAGATTATTTGTTGCCTTCCAATCCATAATTAGATCATAAAATGCTCCTCCATTAATCAAATTATAGATGCTACTTGTGATATTAACTAGATGATCAATCAAATCTAGCACCCCTAGTTTCAATGCATCAATCTATAACAATGTGTGATTGTTCCTAGTCCCGTGAGAATCTCAGAAGACCAAGCCAGCCTATTTGAACAATTAAAAACTGACTTGCCGCACTTGCAAAAGGCAATTTAAAATCAATATTCCAAACTACAAAAAGAAAACCCCACCCTTCTCCAAATCACTCCAAAGCAGTATTTTTTTAAACGGTGATCAGCCAACTAACTAGTAGAAATCAAAAGAGGAAAAACCTAAAAGTAAGAAACCAAATCCTAAACCCTAAATTCCAGAATGTCACTTATCAGAAATCAACACAAAACAACTGGGGCGATCTCTTACAAAATGCATGATATCGATTTATTTTCAACGTCGGAAAAACAAAGAATTAAAAGCAAGGGTTAAATAAACGACAAAATGGCAGAAGCGAACTCACCGCTGCTATCGGAAGGGCCATACTCCATGGATATATAACGTCAATAGCGCAAACCCTAGGAGGATCCACAGAAGACTTTCTTCAGCAGCTGCCGCTGGCGCACAGAGAGGAAGAACGAGAGTGCTTTCCCGCAATAAAAGCGTGTATCCGCAAAGAAACTAAAGAACAGCGACGCGCGAGAAAGCACTTTTGCAGATACCAACACTAAGATATCAAACCGTGCGATTTCGACTTACCGAGGGTTTCAAACGATCAATGGAGAAATTTCTCCAAAGGAAGAAGGAACGCAGACTCGACAGAAAAAAGAAAGCCGATAGGCAAGCGAAGCGACGATAAAGAGTGAACTTGATCCGTTATTTATAGGCATAAATTTTTGTCATCATTAAACTCCGTTCCTAATTCCGTGATCTTATTTCGGTAAATTGTCAAATCCAAACATTTTCATTTATTTTAGATTTTTTTTAATTTCTTAATGATAAATCAAGGAACTCATTTTATTGAAAAAAAAATTGTTGTAAAAATTAATCAAAAGTGTTTTCAAAATTAAGGTATAAATTTAAAATCTCAAAAAAAAAATTCATATAAATATTGAATGTGAAAAAAAACTTAGTTGTATCATCATTAAAGTCTCGCTTGTTATCACACATTGGATTTCGAATGTGATATATCCTAGCAATATGGGATGCGCTAAAAATATGTATGTGCATGCGTGTCCTTGTGTGTGTATGTGGGCGTGTGTGTATAGTACTCACAAAAAAAAAATTCATATAGAAATCATATAAATAAGAAGTAAGGGTCTGTTTAGGGCAGTTCTTCTCAGCTACAGCTTAGTTGTCCCAAGAAGCTGTTGCGGGGAAACTACTACTGGGAAGCTGGCTAAGTGTTTATTTCAGTTGCTTGAAAACAGCTTTGTAGCAGCTATTTCTGGACAAATGATAATTCTGCCCGTGTAGTAATGATGTTTATAACATAACTTATTTTACGAAAAAAATAGTTATTTGTACTAAAAATATTGCATTTATTTTTTGTTTTGCAGTTTCAAATTGTATATATTCATAATTCTTGCAACTAAACAGACCTTTCAACCTTTTCATTGCTTATCAGAAAAATGACTTCAAAAACTAACAAAGTTTAAAAATATGGACAGTAACAAAATTTCAGAATTTAAACCTTCAATATTTACCAACTTCATATTAGCGCTATAAGCAGAGGAAACAAGATTAATAGCTTTTTGATTTAGAGAACTCCAGAGCAAAAATATAATAATTAAGACCATTAACAAGGTGTTTTGAAATCTAAAATCCATCAGCTAACAAATGGTTCCTCCCATCTGATTCAAATTAAATAGATGGTAAAAACAAGCTCCTGATGATAAAAAATGACGACAGATAGAAGAAAGACAAACCTGAAGCTCCTCCTATACTCGTTAATAAGAGGCCAAGATTCCTCCATTCTCCTCCTCTCTGTTTAGGTTCCGGTATAAGGAAAGGCGAAGCCTCGGAAGAAAGAGAAATACTACCAAGTCCAGAAACGACATTGAAGCCAGAGGTAAGATGATTGTTGAAAATGAATCCTCATCCATTGCGAAGCTGGGGTAGGACTCATAGAGCTTGGAAGGTAGGCGAGGATCATAACACGCTTAAGTGTCATCGTCATCAAAGGAACAAGCGTGTAACTTGTAGGAGGAGAAACGCGGGCTGCAGGGGTAAAACCAGTGGCCCACGTTTTACTTAATTGTGGCTGCGCCGCGACAAAAACTCAATCCAAAACAAGGTCGATTCCCAAGAGTGGGGGCGCACCGCGGCAAAAACTCAGCCCCAAAGGAGCTCTAAATAAGAAAATAATAAGTTTATTTTATTTTATAACAAAAAATCAACTAACATACAATCTGAAGGAATAATATAGTACAAATTGCGAGGAAATAAAAATGCAAACAAATAAAAAAGCTACTAAAACCAAAAAAAGATGTTGGATCCTTCTAAGACGTAGGGTCCTGTATCACTTGTGAGTACATATAACTCGGTAAAGATCTTGTATTTGTGAAAGAGAGGTAGAGCAAAGAGTTGTATGTGAGGTTTGAAGGTATCAAGAATTGTGTCTTGAGCTTGAACCTCTGGCAAGCTGAAAAAAATGAATTAAAAAATTGAATGCAAATGAATTGTGTTTGAGATATAGAGAGAGAAAGAGAGAGAGAGAGAGATACTTAGAAAACCCTCCTCTCCTCTTGACTTCCCTTCTATAAAAAAAGAATTAAAAAATTGAAAATACACTTAGTACAGTGTGTCAAAGAGAGAGAGAGAGAGAGAAAGAGACTTAGAAAACCCTCCTCTCCTCTTGACTTCCCTTCTATAAAAAAAGAATTAAAAAATTGAAAATACATTTAGTACAGTATGTCACCCATCCCTGATGTCTTGATGAAAAGACAATAAAGTAGATGTTAGGCGGCACCTTTTAAGAAGGATGAATCTACCTCTTTGATAATGACGATGACATTCCCTAGCAGTTGTCCCTCCCTATAAGTCACCTCATTCAGAGAAACGAAATTCATCCACTTCGGCGGGTGGGCTTGATTAAGCCACTTCGACATGTGGGCATGATTAAGCCACTTTTGATAAGTGGGCTTGATTCAACGAATTCGACAGGTGGACTTGATTCAACCACTTTAGTAAGTGGGCCTGATTCAGCTGCTTCAATAGGTGGACTCGGTTTTAACATATTAATTTCCATGTTAGAATAGTCATAGAAAGTTTATATTTAGGTTCCTTGATTTTCTTAACTCTTCAATCAGGTTTTGTAATAAGAATGAAATAAATGTCTTTTAACTTTCTATAGTTGTGTGGACCAATGGCTTCCTTTGAGCCTAATAACTTAGAATAGAGAACTTTGAGATGAGAATCGAGAATGTACCTTTTGAGCTTGGGGCACATTAACTTTTCTTGTGAGAAATTAGATTGTTCCTACTCATCAATGAACCAAGGCTGACCTTCATTTCGGGGCACTTTGTGACAGAAAGTAGTCTCTTGATTTAATTTGTTGAGAAAGATCCATTTCATCCTCAGAAGCCTTGACTCTCTTATAGGAAGGGGTTACTCTAATTCTTTAGTTTAGTCTGTTCAAAACTATTGAATACAAAATCCATGAATAAAGTGATTCAACATGATTGATTCAATTGATGAAATTGTATTCGATTAAGAGATGTATTTGGGAGTTTTGTTGTGGTGTTGTTCAACCTACCCAAAAAAAGAAAGTTCAAAATAAGTTGGGAGTCAAGAATAACATTAATTACAGTAGTTATTAAATTTTTAAGACCATACTCCTTTGAGGGTTTAAGTAGTGTTATAAGAGAATTGCGGGCTCTGCTTTTTCAGTGAGGAGAGTGCTTACGGTTAGTAAGTAAGAGTCATTCATTTGATAAATATGTTTTTCATGATCAGCAAGATTGCATTGATTCAAATTAAGGTTTCGTGATTCCATCTTGATGAGAAGCTCCACAGAAGAAAACAATTAGCTAGTTTAAGCTTAGAAGAAGAATCTAAAAGAAAACCAAGCTTTTTGAGATATAAGATGTTATGGTGAAGGGTCCTTCTCAGGTTCTTTTGTTAAAGTTATAGGTTCTTTGGATCCACCCATGGAGGGCAAATGAAGAATTGATCTAATATATGTGGTAACACTGCCTCACTTTGAGTCTCATTCATTGAAGAAGATTTCTCTTTAATTGAATAATCTAAAGGAAAGTCAGATTCATAATGTGGTCAAGGAACAAGGGGATCTCGATATGGTCATTTTCTGTTGAGCCTGACTCTACTGGTGTTGATGTTACAGTTTACCTTTCTAGGCTTTTGAACCATTGATTACATGGTAAAACCCAATAATTTTGGTACGAAAAAATGTAGTTAACATGGATGAGAAATAATTTGCTTTGATGGCTCGTGGAGAGCTTTTATCAACAGGGAGAGATTTTCATAGGACTTGTGCTATCAAGGGCAAAATTAAACTAGGATGATACTGGTTCACCTTTGAAAGGTAATGTAGTGAAATTTCATAAGTCTAAGAATTCTCTCCTTGTAGAATTTGATATCATGTTGCTTTCATCAAACTGTGAAAGATCCTTGAATGGGTGATACTTAAGTTAGAATTTTGTCTGAAGCTATCGGTTTTGTCTATTTCTTGTGGCTAAAGAGGAGGTGGATCTAGTTGCCAGAGAGACTCCTATTTTGACAGAAGGTATTTTGTTGTGTTTAGGTCATGTGACCAATTTAACCTCTTATTTGGAAGATAATGATAGTTTGATGGACCACCTAGCCTTAGTGGAAGGTGCACTGTTGACATGCGAGGGCGCATCACCGATCTGGAAACCAAGGAATTAGTTACTGATTTGAAGTCCGGAGAGTAAATAGTTGAGTCCAAAGAGGAAATTGTTGAAATATGCCAAAGGCTTAAGACCAAAAAGGCTTAACTAGTCTTTTTAAAATGTCTAGATCTTGATCAATTTTATGGTTGTTGGTTGGTTAGTACTTCTACGTGTTCTTTGATCTTTAATCATCAATGTAGAGGATGTTAAGAATTTTTTTTTGTAATTAGGAATGTATTTTGTGATTCAGTTGTGACTCCATTTGTGTATCCAACTTTGCATTGTGTTAAGCTCTAAGTCTTTTGAGTGAAATGTTTTGTTCTAGTTGTTTCCTTAAACCACTTTTTGTTGTTTGAGTGTGTTTTATTGACTCTTTAATATACTTGATAATTTATAATTTTGTTGAAGTTCGAACCCATTGGACTTTCTATTATGTACACCGAGGTCGGATGGTTGCATTTATATACTTTATAAGGTAAAGGAATAGATTTATTCTTCTTTTCTGTGCCTTCTCTTCGATCACATTCCTTGTTTTTAGGTGATCCTTCTTGATGATGATATCTGATTAAGTGAAGAGAAGCTCATCCTTCTTATCGATGAGACATTACAAGTGTTTACAAGTGGACAACAAGTTGTTAATAAAGGCTTACTCCAATTTTATTTTTGACAATATAATGATCTTGAGACTTATGAGATGTAGGAGATTACTCATAGCATTCATGAGCACGATAATTTTATAAATTATGAGCAATTTTAGCCAATTTTGTGGTTCCCTATGTGCACCAAACTAGTAGATATCTTGAACTTTTTAGGATTATTTTTGCCCACATTAGTCCAAACTCAATTATGAGCATTATGGCAATCATAATCTATTGCAGTGAAAAATCATTATTTTGATCCACGAAATTGTTCCATCATACCTTCTAGCTAAAGGTGCAACATGATGGGATTATGACATTTTCTACATAGCTGAAAATTTTAGGCCTTGCTAATAAAATGCATATCAATTAAAAGAAGTAGTTCTACTCTGCTCATAGCAGAAATGGTTGAAACATTCAAACTGAGCTACAGCAATTAGGAAGGAGGTGTCTAGTCTCCTACCACTAACAGTTAAAGAAGAGAAGAGCTTTTAAGCATTGAAGAAGATGCAAATTAACAATGATCGTTTCACTTTGTCATTTTCCTCAAAGAGATGTTAAAATGTAAATATATTTCTCATATGTTGAAGTTGGTGCTCTTCTAAATTTTGTTATCAATTAGTTGGTTAATTTTCATTGTGATTCTTTTCATGTTATCATAGATGAGAATTAAAGGTTATTAAGGCGCTTGTCTGACTTGATTGTTGCTATCTAGAACCTTCCCATGCTTGTTGGTGCTGCAAGACCTTTGATGGTAGTGATAAGCCATGTTAAGGAGAAAAAGAAAGAGCACGTTTTGCAACTGCTTCCCCACCATGCACAACCTGGGATGTTGATGATAAAGGAGCCCTTACAAAATTTTCAGCTAGTCGGGAAGCACAGCCCGTGTTGAAAAGCGAAGGAAAAGCAATTTTTACGAAGAGAGACTCTGTTGAGACATGTCGGTCAAAGCCCAAAGCTGAAGACATTAAGAAGTATCATATTAGTTTACATAAGTTCTCTTTGGCAAAAAATCCTATTGATTACTCCTATCATAGAAGGTCTGATAATAATCACAAATCGAGATAGGAGTAGAGCACTAGTCAATTTGACCAAAGACTGGCTCTTTGAGGGAGGATATTTGTTGATGGAGTTCCAAGTAGGTTGGTGATTAGTTTTGAAAAACCTGGGAGAGACAAAGCAAGAGCTTAAGCCAAAGGACCACCACATCCCCTTGATGGAGCGTATGACAACATCCTGATAGTGGGCTTACATAGTTGGTGCATACCACCAAAATCTTATGAAGGAAAAGAGAGAGTTTGAGTTAGTTTCTGCTTATTTGAAATAGAAACTCTCTTTCAAATGGCTTCTCTTAGTGAATTGTAATCAAAACTAAAATCTTTTAAGGGAGATAAGCCTGATCTTAAAAGTACCATGATGAAGTATGCTAATCAGATGGTTGTTCTTGAGTGATAACAGAAGGTATTGATATCTAATAAGGTGAAGCTTGAAAGAGACATGCTTAATAGCAAAGAAACACACATAACCTTTATGCAAGCTGTTGGAAATATTTGTAAATTGGATGCCAAGGTGAGAGAAGAACTCTAAAAGGTGTAAACATAATTGGAATGGGAGCGAAGCAGGTTTAAGACACTATGAAAAGAGAGGGAGTGACTCTGAGCTTAGGTGGCTAATCATAAGGAACAGAAGAAGAACATAAGAATTGAGAAGAATTTTTATCCCACCTTAACACTTGTCAAGCATATGAAGATATCATGGTAGATAATTTTGATCAAACAATGGATTCTATGTTAGTGGGTGGAAGAGTCCTTCCACCTAAGTGGAATGATACTAATCATTTTCTTTCCCTCTCCTCAAAGCTTTAGGATTATGATGATAGGGGTGATACTCTAAAAATCTGTTACTGATAACTCTGGTTGCACTTTTCTATAATTCAAACTAAATAAATAATTGTCTTGAATAAAAAATATAATGAATAGAAATTGTACCAAATGAAAATTACTTTTCTTATCTTATATCGATTTTCATAGCCTTGCTTGAATATATGCTTAATTTTTTTTTCTTAAATATTATTGTTGTGATTTTTAGGGCCCAAAGTCCTCTTTTAATTTTAATATTTGAATTCAGAATATCACTTTCATGGGTGATTTTTCTTTTATGTCTCTGGGGTCATGTGACACACCTTAAAATGTGTTATTTTTATATATACATTTTATTCTCATCTTTAAGGATATTGCACTTTAATAGAAGGTATTTTGTGTGTGTTTTATTTTGAAGTATATGAGATGGATTTTAAGAGCAAAAAAAGCAAAAAAGGAGCAAAATAGGGCCAAATAGAGCAAAGAAGCAAAAAGTTACCTAGAGCCTAAGCACCACGGTTGAGTGCCTAGGCACCAGAAACAGTTTGAACTTTTTTGCAAGGAATTTGAACAAATTTTGAACGGTTATTTGAATTGACTCTTAGTGATTTTAAGATCTTTATTTAAAGAAAAGATTGGTTGGTCAAAAGAGGGGCTTTAGAGGGCTTGGTTGGTGGGTGAAGAGTTTTAGGAGGGGTGTGAGGCTCTAGTGTGTGTGTGTGTGTGTGTGTTGTGTGAATTGTGAGTGAGAGTCTTTTTGTGAGTGTTTTTGTATGTTTAAGGAGAGTAAGAAGTCATTAAAGGAACTTCAAAGGATTCTCTTGGGGAGAAGTCCTAGATAAGTGTTTTGTACTTTTGTTTAAGTTTTTTTTTACTGTGTAAACTTAGATTTTAAATCATGTTTTGTTGTGTTATCCCCATGAAGTCTGAGTATTTTCCTTTATCTTTCTCCTAGTAATAAGAAGTAATCATGTGTAGGATTTTGTTTAATTTCATACTTGTGATGATTCATTACTTCGTGCTTTATTTACATCTTCAATTTGACCAATTTGAATGTTAAACCTGTTGTGAATCCATAAAGACCCGAGAGGGTTATGTGTTCCTCAACTAATAAAAATCACATTAATCTCGTGGGTGAGAAGGTATCCATAGGTTAGTGCAAATAGATGGGGAGATAAGTTTTGATCGATGTATATTGTTAATTCTAGGGTGATAGGCTAGAACCATAACCAATTTGATCTAGAGTTTGGAACTTAAGGACTGGTTAGTCCTATAGAGAGGGCACAGTGGGTAATCTAGAGGTGAGAGGCTAGAATCTATCCACCATAACATGAGGTTTAGGAACTTAACTTTAGATTAGACAATATTCTTTATGCAGGAAGTGGTGATTTCTTTGCAAGGGGAAAGAACTTTCACATAATTTGAACTCTTCTTCTTGAAACTAGTTTATAAACTCTGCATTTTCTTTTAGCTTTGAAACAGTGTTAGTAGGAATTATGTAACTTTATTTTACACATAAACTTGCTACCATATTTCTTAGATAATTGTCTAGAGTTTAAAGTTTTCGTAAGTCATAAAAAGTGTTTTGGATAAAAAGAGTTTCACCTTTCATGTGGGATTGATACTGAGCTTTTAAAAGAAAGTTCTATATTACTTGAAATGATACGTATAATTGGTAGTACCCTTAGTGTGTAAACTATTAATCAAATTCAAAAATCTATAATATATCAATTGTGCACACTAGCCGATAAAATAAATTGGGTCAAGTTTTTTGCCATCTTTTGGAAACAAAATAATTGCGTAGCTTCGGGTTAGCATCAATTTTTTTGTGCCTTTGTCGAGGAAGGAAACAGATGAAATTTTTTTGCTTTGAAATTTTATTTAAATTATGAACTTATTTTAGGAGAATTGTAGTGAAGTTTTTTTCTTTATAAGTATTGTTTATTTCATTAAAATATATAAAATTGAAAAAAATTAAAAACCCAAAAAAATTAAAAAATTCAAAAAATTAAAATTTTTTTTTGAGTGTTTTATTTTATTTTATTTTTTGAACTTTTACATTTGCATGCATAGTTCAAGATCTGAAGATTTAGTACCTTACAATTTTGAGTTAGAATGAACCATAAAAAAATCAAAAAAAAAAAAAAAACTTCACAATTTCTAAGAAATAGCGAACACATCACACAATAGCATTGATAATTGAATTGTTGCAAATGAACATCATAACATACGAAGGCCTTTAAGGGGCTATGCAAACCGTACAGCAAATGAAATTCATTTGAGCATACAAATCCCTATTGTAGTAGCTAACTCATTTAAACTAAAGTCTGCTATTATCCAAATGGTACAAAATAATCAGTTTGAGGGAACAACATCTGAAGATCCAAACTTACACCTTACTAGTTTTCTAGAATGGTTTGCTACATTTATGTACGACGGTGTATCAAATGAAGTTGTTAGACTAAGACTTTTCTTTTTTCCCTTAAGGGATAAAGCTAAGATATGGTTAAATTTATTAGCACTGGATCTATTGAAACTTGGGAAGATTTAGCACAGAAACTTCTTACTAAGTATTTTCTATTTTCAAAAACTACTAAGCTTAGAAATGATGTTACTTCTTTTACTCAGTATGAAGGTGAGTCAATATATGAAGCCTGTAAATGATTTAAAGAACTCCTTCGGAAGTATCCACATCATGCTTTGCCAAATTGGTTAATTATTCAAATATTTTATAATGGCTTAGTAGAATCTCTTAGATCTATTATTGATGCTGCTGCTGGAGGTTTATTAATGTCAAAACCATTTAATGAAGCTTATGAATTAATAGAAGAAATGACTACTAACAACTTTCAATGGCCCTCTGAAAGGGTAAATCCTAAGAAAGTAGCCAATGTCCTTGATAATGATGCAATTTTTATTTGATATCTCATGATGCTCTTATATCTAGAAATTTAGATCGATTTGGAATGAACTTTTCTCAAACATCTCATGTGATTGAGGAAAATTCTTTGGGCAATTGATTGATTCTCAACCTTTAGTTGAGGCTGTAAATGCAATCAATAATAGATTCAATAACCCATATTCTAACTAATATAACACAGGTTGGAAAAATTACCCTAACTTTAACTGAAATAATAATTAAGGTGGTGGAAATCAGCAATGGGGGAACAATCAAGCAAACCCATTTGAAAACATGAACAACTAGGGTAGTACTAATTATAGACCTTCTTATCCACTTGGCTTTACAAATAATCAACAAATTAAGGAGAAGAAGTTATTTATAGAAGAAGTGATGTTGCAGATGGCGAATCAATTATAAATTCAAAGTGCTACAATAAGAAATATTGAGAAGCAAGTGGGACAAATTGCCAACTCAATTAGCAATAGGCCTCTGGGAACACTTCCTAGTAATGCTGAAATTAATCCAAAAGATAAAAACAAAGAGGAAGTTAAAGCAGTCAAGTGGAGAAGTAGTAGAGAATTGGAGACTAAAGTGCAAAAAGAAATTGAAGTTGAGAGGGAATTTGAAGAAACTGAAAAACAAGAAGAAAATATTTCTAAAGATATGGAAAAACCAACCTCTCCAACTAATATCAATTTAGAAAGGCCACCACCGTCATTTCCTCATAGACTTAGATAGCAGAAGCTGAATTAACAATTTTCTGAGTTTTTGAAGATATTTCAAAAGCTATCAATTAACATTCCTTTTGTTAAAGCACCGAAGCAAATGCCAAGCTATCTTAAATTTATGAAAGAAATTTTAAATAAGTAAATGAAGTTTGGACATCATGAGGCTGTTGCACTAAGTGAAGAATATAGTGCAAAAATCTAGAAAAAGCTTCCTTAAAAACTCAAAGTTCCTAGTAGCTTTACTATTCCATGTATGATGGGAGAAAGATTCTATGGAAAAGTTTATGTGATTTAGGAGCTAGCATTAACCTCATGCCATTATCAATATTCAGAAAGTTAGGCTTAGGAAAAATTTCATCCACAACTGTAACCCTGTAGTTAGTTGATGGATCAATTACTTATCCTAAGAAGGTTATAAAAGATGTACTAGTGAAGGTATATAAATTTATCTTCCTTATGGATTTCATTGTATTAGATATGGAGAAAAATAAAGAAATACCAATCATTTTAGGGAGAACTTTCTTTGCCAATGGACGAGCTATGATAGATGTGCAAAAAGAAGAGTTAACAATGAGAGTTAATGACCAGGAAGTTGTGTTTAATGTGTTAAAGTCAATAAAGTATCCAACAAAAGAAAAGATGATGAATGTTACTCAATGGAGACTATGATTATTTAATTGAAAATCATTTCTGAGAAAGTTGTAAAGCTAAAATAAAACAAGAAGAACTGGAAGATGAGAAGGAGACTGATTTTCAAGATAAATCAATTGAGATAAACACTCAGGATCTAAATTGTGTTCAGGAAAGTTTTGAGATTTTAGACACTACTGAAAATAGTAAACCTCTCATTTCGTCTATTAAAAAACCTCTTAAACTTGAGATGAAGGTTCTCCCTATGGTTTTAAAGTATGTTTTTCTAGGGTACTCATCAATAATACCTGTTATAATTTCCTCAGACTTAATTGAAGATCAGGAAGAAAAATTAACAGAAACATTAAGAAATTATAAGAATGCCTTTAGATGGACATTAGTAGATATTAAAGGCATCAACCGTTCAATTTGTATGCATAGAATTTTAATGGAAGAATATCATAAACCTAGGGTAGATCCTAAGAAAAGATTGAATCTCATAATGAAAGATGTTGTAAAGAAAGAAATTTTAAAGTGGTTGGATGTGGGAATTATTTAATTTATTTCTGACTGTGCTTGATTTTGTTCAATTTATTGTGTTCCTAAGAAAGGGGGGTGATTGTAGTTGTTAATGAACAAAATGAAAAAATTCCAACAAGACAAGTCACTGGGTAAAGAATCTGTATTGATTATAGAAAATTAAATCTTGCTACAAGGAAAGATTACTTCCTTCACCTTTTCTAGATCAAATGTTGGATAGGCTAGCTGGGCACATATGTTTCTGCTTTTTGGATAGATTTTCTGGATACCACCAAATACCCATAGCTCCTAAGGATCAAGTCAAGACAAAATTCAGTAGTTCTTACGGGACTTTTCTTTTAGAAGAATGTCTTTTAGTTTATGCAATGCAACTGTAACTTTTCAAAGGTGCATGTTGTCCATTTTCTGTGATCTAATTAAGAAAGGGATAAGTTTTCATGGATGACTTTTTAGTTATTGGAACCTTCTTTGATTCATGTTTATATCATTCAATGAGATTTTTGAAACACTGTGAATAAATAAATTTAGTTCTTAATTGGGAAAAATGTCAATTTATGGTCGCAGGAGAAATTGTTTTAGGGCATAAATTTTTAGAAAACAACATGAAAGTAGATCCAACAAAAGTACAAGTTATTACTGAACTACCTCCTTCTACCATGGTGAGAGGAGTTAGAATTTTTCTAGGGCATGCTAGTTTTTACAGGAATTATATTAAAGACTTTTCTAAAATTTCCAAGCCTCTCTGCCATCTTTTGGAAAAAAAGATGCAATATTTAATTTTAACGAGGAATTCTTAAATGTATTCATTTTGTTAAAGGAAAAATTAATCACTGCACCTATTATTATTTCACCTGATTGGGAAAAACCATTTGAGTTAATGTATAATGTGAGTGATTATGCTATTGGGCCATTATTAGGGCAAAAATATGATAAGATTTTTAAACTAATATATTATGCTAGTAAAACTCTTAATGAAGCTCAAATAAATTATACAAGTACTGAGAAGGAATTATTGACAATAGTATATGCATTTGATAAATTCAAATCTTATTTAATTGGAGCTAAATGTATGTATGTATTGATCACTCTGTTATAAAATATTTGATGCTATAGAAGGATGAAAAACTAAGGTTCATCAAATGGGTCTTTCTGATGCAAGAGTTTAACTTTGAAGTGATGAATAGAAAGGGTATTGATAATCAAATTACTGATCATTTGGCAATGCTTGAACATGAAAATTATAGTAATTTTGAAAATGAAATAACTGAAAATTTTCGTGATGAACAATTATATGTTATTTGATACACCTAAAATATATAGTCTTTATTTAGACATTTTTATACCTATTTTTGAGATATTGCTCTTTAATAAAAGGTATTTGTGTGTTTTTTCTTTCAGGTATTATCAAATGGATAAAAAATGGTGAAAGAAGTGAAAAATGATCAAATTTGGAGCAAAAATGAAGAAGGTGTGAAAATTAACTAAGGCGCCTAAGCACCCAAGACTGGCGCTTATGCGCCAGTTAAACACAAAGAGTCATGCCTAAGCATCAGAAGTAGTTATTTCATTTTTCAATTAATTTGGACAAAGTTTTGAAGAGGTGTTTGAAGCAACTGATACATCTAAAATATATAGTATTTTTAAACACATTTTTATACCTATTTTAGAGATATTACACTTTAATGGAAGGTATTTTTGTAATTTTCTTACAAATACAAGTAAGAATGGAAAAAAAAACTTAAAGGAGTGAAAAAGAATCAAATTTGGAGCAAAAAGGTGGAAAATTGTGCAAAAGAGTTTTGGCGCCTAAGCGCCAGATCCGGCGCTTAAGCTCCGGTTAAACAGAGAAGGCCACGCCTAAGTGCCGAGACCCTGCGCTTAAGCGTCAGTGGCAGTTACTAGACTAGTATAATCAGTTTTTACAAATTTTGAAGAGGTTTTTGAGGCACCCATTGGCTTAATAGGTGGTTCTAACCACTATGGACGAAAATTATCATGAAAGGATGCTTCTCTTGGGCAAATACATCGAATCAACACACATTTTGAAGAGATCCCAAGGCACCTCTTGAAAAACTCTAAAAAAAAGAAGAGAGGACTTAGAAAGAGTCCTAAAAATATTGACAAGTTTTGATAGTTCTTGTTTGGGGAGTTAGTTCAGAGAGATTTTCAGGAACCACTTTTATTTACTTTATCCTTTTTGTTATTTTGTTTTGCGTGATTGTAAAAGAGAAGAGATTCGAAGAAACTTCAAGAGTTTGGTGGAGGACTTGAGATAAGTTTTTATCTNGCAGATATAATAATTCTCATATAAAAAAATAGATAAGAAA
This sequence comes from Phalaenopsis hybrid cultivar, assembly GCA_002079205.1. Lineage (NCBI taxonomy): Eukaryota > Viridiplantae > Streptophyta > Magnoliopsida > Asparagales > Orchidaceae > Phalaenopsis > Phalaenopsis hybrid cultivar. Next base: position 81,175 of record JXCR01143468.1, read on the forward strand.
AGAAAAGAAAAGAAAAATGATTAAAAATGATCCTGAAAAAGAAAAGAAAAGAAAAAGAAAAAAAGATGTGAGGAGAAGGTTGAGGAGAGCCTAATTAAAAATTGGCTTCACTTGAATCAACTTAAATAAGGAGGCTTGGCTACATTTTCTAAACATATATTTCAGCATTAGCATATTTACTAGTAAAGTTTCATGAAGTCCTTTTTCATATGGATATTCTAAGTGGCTTTAATATAAATAATTTGTAATTTTCCTTGAATAGAATAGAGAATCAAAAATCTTAGACTTGACTGCTAGATATTCTTATACCTTTAGTATTAACTGGAGTTATTTTAATTTTTCTTAAAGTTATGTTATTGTATTTAGTAGACTAAAATATGAAAATCTAGAAGTTAAAATATTTGTCATGAGTCATATTTTTATGTAGTAAAAGAGTTACTTGAGGACAAGTAACATTTAAGTTTGGGGAGATTTTTAGACACAAAAAATATATGCATTCTTAGACCCATATTTTATACTCATTTTTTGTGATATTGCACTTTAATAGAAGGTATTTTTTATGTTTTATTGCAGGTTGTTAATTTTTAGGACTTGGAGCAAAAAAGAAGCAAGAAGGATGAAATTTGGAATCAAAATGGAGATTTTGAAAAATTGTTCAGCACCAACGACACCAGACTGGGCGCCAACGACGCCGTTTGATAGAGAAGATGGATTTAACTTGATGGCCACTGCTGCCGACAACGCCAGTGTCAGTGCAAACCTTATTTCTAGAAGATTCGATGAATTTGGATGTTTTTTGAAGAGTTTTTGGATGCACCTATTGGAAAACATATCCTAAGCTTTATTTAGAGCAGAAATTGATCAAAAAAGACCCCCCTTCGTGTCCCTTCACCTATCTTCACGCTCCTCCTTGCCACTTTACATCCTTCCACGCCATTCCACACCATTAGTCATTCATTTTCTTTATAGTTTTGAGTTTGTTTGGGGAGTTAAAGTGTGAATTACTCTTTAAGAAGTGTTGGGGAGGGAAAGAAGTGAGAGATTTCTTCTTCCTACATTTCCTAAGAGAGGCTACAAAGAATTTGTTTTGAGAAAGAGTTTCAGATAAATGTTGTTTGTTTATTATTATTGTATGAATTTCCTTTTATATATGAAATTTGTGTTTTGTTATATCTTTCTCATGAAGTTTGAGTATTTCCCTTTATCTTTCTCCCTATTCTGAGATATGGTGAAATGAAGAGATAGTTTGGATGTGTCAATGTTAAAATATAAAATAAATTGTGTTGGTTCATTTATCTTTCTCCCTACTCTGAGATATGATGAAATAAAGAGATAATTTGGATGTGCCAATGTTAAAATATAAAATAAATTGTGATGGTTTTTCAACTCCGCTCTTAGTTTACTTTTCGATCTGGTCAATTGAATTGTTAAAATATGTTGTGAAACATACGATCCGAGAAATGGAGTATAAGTTCTATAACAAAGTGAGAATCACATTTAAGCCTATGAAGGAGTATTTCATTCATGGAATTAAGTGCAAATAAATAAGGAAATATACATTATTTGGTGTAGAATTAAAGTTTTTTAGGGTGACAGACTAAAATCCTCAATTCGATCTTAGTGCTTAAGAACTAAAGCGACAGTTAGCATTGAGGGGAAGTTAAGTGGGAGTTCTGAAGTGGGTGTCAGTATCCTCCTGGCCTAGCCACGAATTTAAGGACTAAACCTAAGATTGGCCAATGATTTTCTATAACACTAAATCATGGTAAAGAATTAAAATTGTTCCTATTCGGCACAATATAAATTTAAACCATTTATCTCATCTCATTTCACCAAAAAACTCAGTATAGTGGGAAAGATGCTTTTTCATATTAGGAATTTATTACATAAACAAAGTTTAGTAGTTACTAATTTAAACTCCGCATTTAAATTTTACTAGTAGTTAATAATTTAGTTTGCATAGTATCTCAAACATTCAAAATTAGTGACAGTAATTTCATTTTATTTCTGTGAATTTCCTAGTAATTTATCATTTCAAATTTAAACCTTCCTCGTGGGATCGATATTTGAGACTTAAAAAAAAAGTTTTATATTACTTGATAACGATACGTATACCTGTGTAGAATCCTAACATTAAGTGCTTAACATTATTTTTCATAAAATACAACATCAAGATTTTGACACCGTTGTAAAGCGGAGTCAACTTTATAAATTTTACACAACTATATTCAACCGGGATCACTCATCTTAGAGTTTTGAAAAATATTGCATACTTGTCACCTGACTTGGAGATGAACTTAAGTAGACATGCAATTCGATCAGCCAGCTTTTCCACTTCTTGGGTGTTCTAGTAGGGTGGCATGTCAAACAACACTTGTAACTTTTCTATATTTGCTTTTATACACTTCGAGGTTAAGAGTTAGCCCATGAATTTGCTTGTGCACGCCTTGAATGTGCACTTAAGTGAGATTAGCCTTATTATATGTTTTATAAGTATTTTGAAATTTTATTTTTAGTATTTAATATGTTGTTTGGACATTTTTCTTTTTAATCAGAACATCATTCACATACACTTCAATATTTTTTCTTTTTGGTTAAGAAAATTTACATCTATCATCTCTTGGGATGTAACCTGATACACCTAAAATATATAGTGTTTTTAAGACACATTTTTATACCTATTTTTGAGATATTGAGCTTTAATGGAAGGTATTTTTGTGTTTTTCTTACAGATACAAGTAAAAATGGAAAAAAATGCTTAAAGCAGTGAAAAAGGATCAAATTTGGAGCAAAAAGGTGAAAAATTGTGCAAAAGAGTTTTGGCGCCTAGGCGCCACATCCGGCGCTTAAGCACCGGTTAAGCACCAGTGGCAGTTAGTAGACAAGTAAAATCAGTTTTCACGAATTTTGAAAAGGTTTTTGAAACACCCATTGGCTTAATAGGTGGTTGTAACCACCATGGACAAAAATTATCATGAAAGGATGAGACTCTTGGGCAAATACATCGAATCAAGACACATTTTGAAGAGATATCAAGGCACATCTTGAAAAACTATAAAAGAAAGAAGAGAGAACTTATAAAAGAGTCAGAAAATATTGACAAGTTTTGAAAGTTCTTCTCTGGGGAGTTAGTTCGGAGAGATTTTCAGAAACCACTTNAGTGATTTTGGCCTCTGGCGCTGACGGTGCCAGAATGGGCGTCGACGATGCCCACCTAATGGACCATGGCGCTGACAGCGCCATCGGAAGCGCTGTTGGTGTCCCGAGCAGTTTTGCGCTTGCAAAGTGAATTCAACAAACTTTGGTGGGATTTTGCTCCTAATAACCACCGAGAGGTATTTTTACAGGACTAAAAACTGCCTTCGATGTCCAGAAACTTCCTAATTTTGAATTTCATGGCTTCCAATTCCAAAAATACTTCAAGGTATGGAGTTTTCAATAGAAGAAAGTTTATCAGTTTTGACGCGCAGAGATTATACGACAAAGTTATTACAAAAAAGAGACTTCTCAAGGAGAGAGGCTTTATCAATCATGGATTGAATAATCCAAGTTTACAAATTGAGAAAATCATTGAATAGAGGCGTTGGGAAGTTCTGTGCTACACTACTGATGCAGTTGTTGTACCAGTGGTAAAGGAATTCTATGCTAACTTACATGGAATTACCCAAGGAGTCGTCTTCATTCGATGTAAGGTTGTACCATTTACTCCGACTCAGATTAATGGTTTGTATATAATAGCAAATGTTCTAATATGTCGTTATACAAATTTTATCCCAACAAGAGATATGATGCAATATGTATATAATTTTTTTTACGGATGAAAATGGTAATTGAGAAATCAGAGATGAGGGATACGTTAGTTTCTATGCTTCATTGTTTAATTCAATATCAAAACAATGGCATTTCTTCATCTCTGCAAAATTACTCCCTACCATGAAGATTAGTAGAGTTACAAGAGAAAGTGTCATTTTAAACTATTGCATTCAAATGAAAAAAACCATTGATGTGGGATCGATTATTTCAAATATGTTATAGGTATTATTATGAATGGGCCAATATATGGACTGGGGCATCCTTCCACAATTTTCCTACTTTGCCATATGTAAGTTGGGAAAAAGTTTTATTACCTTGGGAGCCCATGATTGCTATTGATGAAAATTATATTGGGAATGGAAATGAAGCATTAGATATTATTTTAGATCATTCATCACATGATTTAACACCATTGATGCCACAAATAGTTGGAAGTTCAATAACTTTGGAGAAGAAAATGAAGAAAATAGAAAGAGAACTTCAAAGTATTACGAATGCAAACAGAAATCTTAACTACCTTTTTGATCTGCTAGATTGGAGGATAAAGGAGAAATTTGATCATACTAGAACAATTGAAGCAGGATTGGTGCAGATGTTCAAGAAAAGTGGATGGATCGATGAAAATTTGACTGATCAATTCTGGTACCGACCCTTCTATAATTTATATGTCCATTACCAGTCTATGAGAGATATTAGAGGAGGAGAAAGTACTAAAGATGAGGCAGAATAATTGAAGAAGTTGGACTCTCTACTATTTTTAAATACTTATGTTTTTAATGTGAATGTGTGGATTTGATTTACTTTACTTTACTTTACTTTAGAACTCTATTGACTTTGATTGTGTGTATAGTTTTGTGTCAGCGTCCTAGTGTTGTGGCTTGATTTCAATGTTGAATTATAATTTGTTTGCTTTAAGGACGTGAAAGTGTGATTAGAAAAATGTATTTGTAAAAAGTGTACTTTCATATATAAAAGTTAGTTTGGTGTTGTTTGTGAAAATACTTGTTTGTGAATTATTTTAAGATGAAAATTAGTGTTCAAAAAGACTAAATAAACTTTGGAGTAAATTGAAAGAAAATTGAAATTTGCGAAAATAGAAAAATCAATTTTTGGCCACTGGCGCCGACGACGTCGGCATGGGCACAGAGAGTGCCCTCAACCCGAAAACCACCTAAACACCTTAAAAATTCATGATTTGCATAGTAAAACGCTATTTTTACCCATTGAGTCACCTTCAACCTCCTGTTTTTGCACCTAGGGCTTGTTATTGCTCGGATTTGAGGTGATTTTAAGGTAAACAAAGTTCAGATTTCATCTTCTCTAGGTAAGAGCTACACTTTGAACTCAAAATTTTTGATTTTCACCAAGGGGTTTATCTTACACTGCCAAAATCTGAAATTTTGAAATTTTTTGAAAGATTTTGAGAAAATCCTTTGGTGAAGAACTCTTACTTAGTATATTTAAGTTTAAAAAGTTTCACTTATGATCTTCAAAATTTTTGGGAATTTATTTGGATTTTATCAAATTTTCTTAGATTTACCATGCCACCAAGAATGAGCAAAGGAAAAAATGGTGGATTTTGATGCTCAAAAGTTTGTCAATTACAAAGCCAAAATTTGTTTCAATGGTCTACTTACAACTAAAAAAGTGATTCCGGATTGAGGATTTAAAAATCAGGGTAGAGAAGTTGAAAGAATAATCAATGCTCGAGAATGGGAAAATTTTTGTTACTTTACTGCTGAGGGTATTATTGGTGTAGTGATGGAGTTCTATGCCAATTTTAAGGAGACCTCTGAAGACTATGTGTTTGTTCGTGGGAAAATGGTGGAGTTTACTCCAAGAAAAATTAATGAATTTTATCAGTTAGAAGATGTGCATAGCTGCCAATACAAATCGTTTTTTTCTACAAATGAGGCCTTGAATGAAGTTATTTCTTCTCTTATTGATGGAAGAGGAGCTTAGAAAGTGAAGAATGGTGTTAAGGTAAACTTTTCTCTTTCTATGTTAAATATAGTATCTAAGGCCTGACACTACTTTATTTATGATAGATGATATCAACAAATCATCATAATGAGGTTACAAAGGATAGAGTCATCTTGAACTTATGTATTCAGTAGATGAGAATGATAGATGTTGGCTCTATTATTTATAGAAGCACTCAATCTATTACTTTTGGAGAGACTACTGGTGGTTTATGATACCCTGCCTTGATTTTCACACTATGTGAGCAGGTAGGAGTTTATTTTAGAGTGGATGAGGAGAGGATTGAACTTCTAAAACCTATTGGGCCTGCCAATATAAAGACATATGAATCTCATGTTGGATGGAAATCTGGAAGTAAGACTAGGGATATTCCTTCTACTTCAAGTACTACTTCTAGCACCCTTATTATCCAAGAACTTATGGAGCAGATGATGATCCAACAGAGAGATATCTTGAGAATAGAGAGTAGAATGGAAAATATGGAGGCTAGAAATGCACACAATGATGATTTGACAAGATAGAAGTTCTAATATGATGCTTCTTATGATGATGCAATGGTCAAATACATGAGGGGTGATCCCTCAGTTCAGTTTCCTACTCACTTTGTTTTTACCCCATATAAACAACAAATTTTGGATGTGGAAGAAGAAGAAGAAGATGATGATGATTGGTGATGTTTTAGTTAGATTTTTGTTTAGTTTATGTTTAGTTGTACTTTATTATTTAGACTGTTTGTTTGTAGATTGTGAAACTTTATTTTAAATGTTATGTTGTGTTGTGAACAATAGATTTGTGAGACTATTTTTACATTAGGAACCACTTTAGTACTGTTGATAGTTTTTAGTACTTTGTTGGATGTATTTGTAGTTAACTATTTCTCAGCAATTTTTTATATTTATTATGTGTTATTTAATGTTTTTAGTCTTGTAGCTTTTTATATTAGCACCTGTAATATTATAGAGTTAAGTTTAAAATCAGAACCTTCAACAGGTAAGTCTTTCCTTTATGTATTAAATGTTTTCTTTCACCATTTATTTTTCAGTTTTTCATGAAAAATATTTTAAAAATTTAAGTTTGGGGGGAAAAAAAATTCCTTTTTAAAGAAAAGAAAATTAATTTTATTTGTCCTCAATTAGCTATATTTTCAAAATATTTTAAAATTTAACATGACCATTGGTATTAGAGGGTAACTTTAGATAACTATATTTGTGTTTCTAAATAAATAATAAACTTAAGTAAAAATTTTGAATAATAAAGGTTAATTTTAAAGATTAAGATATTTTGTATGATAGAATAAGTTTGTGTTGTTCTATTTTAAGTAAAGGAATTTGTATTTTTGAAATATTAAAAACCTTCAAAATTCATGTAAGAAGAAAATAATAAAACCTTATGAAAAATCCTTAAGGCTAATATAAATTTAGAAAGTGAAGGAATGTGAAAAGTTTTTAACTTTAAGAAGAGGATAGTGAAGTTCAAAATCATTAAAGGCCATGCAGATATAATAATTCTCATATAAAAAAATAGATAAGAAAAGAAAAGAAAAGAAAAATGATTAAAAATGATCCTGAAAAAGAAAAGAAAAGAAAAAGAAAAAAAGATGTGAGGAGAAGGTTGAGGAGAGCCTAATTAAAAATTGGCTTCACTTGAATCAACTTAAATAAGGAGGCTTGGCTACATTTTCTAAACATATATTTCAGCATTAGCATATTTACTAGTAAAGTTTCATGAAGTCCTTTTTCATATGGATATTCTAAGTGGCTTTAATATAAATAATTTGTAATTTTCCTTGAATAGAATAGAGAATCAAAAATCTTAGACTTGACTGCTAGATATTCTTATACCTTTAGTATTAACTGGAGTTATTTTACATTTTTCTTAAGTTATGCTATTGTATTTAGTAGACTAAAATATGAAAATCTAGAAGTTAAAATATTTGTCATGAGTCATATTTTTATGTAGTAAAAGAGTTACTTGAGGACAAGTAACATTTAAGTTTGGGGAGATTTTTAGACACAAAAAATATATGCATTCTTAGACCCATATTTTATACTCATTTTTTGTGATATTGCACTTTAATAGAAGGTATTTTTTATGTTTTATTGCAGGTTGTTAATTTTTAGGACTTGGAGCAAAAAAGAAGCAAGAAGGATGAAATTTGGAATCAAAATGGAGATTTTGAAAAATTGTTCAGCACCAACGACACCAGACTGGGCGCCAACGACGCCGTTTGATAGAGAAGATGGATTTAACTTGATGGCCACTGCTGCCGACAACGCCAGTGTCAGTGCAAACCTTATTTCTAGAAGATTCGATGAATTTGGATGTTTTTTGAAGAGT
>JXCR01143468.1:91160-146138 GCA_002079205.1 Phalaenopsis hybrid cultivar
TATGAATGAGAATGTAGTTCATATGATTGAGTGCAAATAAATAGAGAAATATTCATTGATGGGTGTAGAGTTAGAGGACTTTAAGTGACAGGTTAAAACCCCCAACTTGGTTTATTGTCTTAGGTTTTGATATGAGAATGTTAGCCCCCAGGTGGAGGGAATCAAGGGAACTCTAGAGTGAGAGCTAGTATCTTACTGCCTAGCCGATCTTCAGAACTATTCAAACTTTAAATTAGTCAATGTTCTTTATAGCATCTCCCATCTAGCCGGTCATCATAACTATTCAAACTTTAAATTAGCCAATGTTCTTTATAGCATCTCTAGTAAGGGTTAGTCGGTCTTCAGAACTATTCAAACTTTAAATTAGCCAATATTCTTTATAGCATCTCTAGTTCGTGTTAGCCCCCTGGTGGAGGGAATCGAGGGAACTCTAGAGTGAGAGCTAGTATCTTCCCTGCCTAGCCGGTCTTTCAGATAACTCTGGAGTGAGAGCTAGTATCTTCCCTGCCTAGCCGGTCTTCAGAACTATTCAAACTTTGCTCTAGAGTGAGAGCTAGTATCTTCCCTGCCTAGCCGGTCTTCAGAACTATTCAAACTTTAAGGAGGGAATCGAGGGAACTTTAGAGTGAGAGCTAGTATCTTCCCTACCTAGCTGGTCTTCAGAACTATTCAAACTTTAAATTAGCCAATGTTATTTATAGCATCTCTAGTAAGGGTAAAGAATGTTTTTTATTTGGCACAACACAATTTGCATACTTTCACAACAGAATTCCTATACTTATTACTGATTCAACACAACGCAATTTGCATACTTCCACGACAGAATTCCTTTACTTATTACTGATTCATGATAAGAAGAAAGATATTTTCGTATTAAGTACTTTTCTTCTACAAAACTTTAGTTATCTTTTTAAGTTGTTACTGTTTCGTTAAAATATCAAAAATACCAAAAATATTTAAATTACTGCAAAAATCATTTTTAGTTTAAGTAATTCTTTTTTTTTAAATAGAAAAATTTTCTAAAAAGTGCATATTGCATAATCTTTTCTGTGGGTTCGATATTCAGATCTTAATCAAAAAGTCCTATATTACTTGATAACGATACATACACTTACGTAGTATCCCAATATAAATATATATAAATTAAAAAGTTAAATTTTTATTTTTCTTCAGGATCAAGTTTTTGATTTTGTTGCAAAATAAGAAAATATAAGCAAAAAATACCATCAGAACTATTGTTATATGTGCATAAGCATTAAGATCGTGGATCATAACTCCGACATTTTTTAACTTGAAGGGTCCTACATTTTAATAATATACACATTTAATACTAATAAATGTGACCTTTCACGAAAGTAATAAATGTGGCTTTTTTATGTATCAAACGAGTACATTGTTATGTGACCTTTCACGATAGTAATAAATGTGGCTTTTTTATGTATCAAACGAGTACATCGTTATTTGGTGGTAGCTAGAAACTATGTTAAGGAAGCTCATTACTAAGTGAGCGACCATTAAATCCACAAGTACATTGATCTGAGGTAGGGTTAGTTGTCTTTTGGGCAGATGATGTTCAATTGGTGAAGTCTACAAATGTCCTCCACTTTCCATTTGACTTCTATACCATCGACATATTAGACACCCAAGTTGGATACTTGACTTCTGATAGGTAGTCAGCCTCCAAAAACTAAACCTCATCTCAAATTGCCTCGACTAGGTTGACAGCAAAGGACCTCGTATTCTTCTTCATTAACAAGCTGCTAGATTAACATTCAAGAAATGCAAGTGATGTCAAATAGAGTCCCAAACATCTCAACAGTGAACAAAGGTGTCTTTATGGTCCTAAATGGTTTTGATCAGTGTATCCTTTAACCCTACATAAAAAACTTCACTTATTAGTAAAAATTTATTGGGTTTGATTTTAGTCATCAGAACTTCATGAATGGTATCACTGGTCTTAAGAACCCTTTCAAATAGATTTCTGAGCTTGAGCAGCCCTTGGTCAATGCTTCTAGCTGCTCAGAGATAGCAGGTTCGAGATTGCTCAAGATTGCCTTGGACGGTGATCACTTTTCCATCATCTAAAAATTTTACCACCAAATAATATCTCAAGAAAATAGTTTTGGATGAATTAATCAGAGGGAATCTGAGAATGGAGTTATATGAGTCAACTACCAAGAAATATTCCATGTTTGTAAATTATTTATCATTTCCCCCCATAGTAACTAGTGGGGCGATAGTCCCTAAGGTTACTTTATCTTACAAGAAAATACATAAAGTGGGCATGCTGCTACAATCAACCAATCATTCCCAAGACCCATCTTATCAAACACCTTCTACAAAATGTTCTTCGAGCTTTCAGTGTCAATAAGATTGCTATTAATCTAGTTGTTATTAATTAGTGTCGTTATGATGATGGGGTCGTTGTAAGGATTCCACTTAGAGCTAAATCTTTGTCGGAGAAGGTGATGAGGGAATGCAAGGTGCTTCGAGTACTGACAACCATGCATAGTTTTTTCGAAGCCTCTTTAGACTTGCTCACAGGTCAAGTCTTCTACTCCTCTTAAAATATTAAGAACTATACTTTGCATGGGTTTGAACAAGCTTATCAAAAATCTTCTCCACTTGAGCTTTCCCTTGCCTTTGAGTCATCACCCCTAGAGTCCCAAACTCCTTTAGTTTTACAAACTTGATCAACTCCTCAACCAGTCTTTTGGGGTATCAAAATTCCTCTGCATCATGACCATGCTATATGTGATAGACGTAGTATTTCTTTGGGTTTCTAAGGTAAGCTTTGGTCTTCATTGAGGGCACTCTCTTAAAATACTTTTTATTTTGGATGACCTCCACTATTTTGGCCATCTAGACTCTTAAGGGAGGCATTTTCAGCAATTCATGATTGGACAACAGACGCTTGTTATAGTCAGTCAATCGATAGTTAGGATATTGGGCTTGACTTCTTCAGTTGAAAGTTCTATCAGTTGCTCTATGGTTCTATGACGATTAATCATCTTTATATCATGGATGGGCGGAAGGGCGTGATTCATCTATTGATCTTCAACCCTCTTCTACGAGTAATAAATGGAAGAATCTCCTCTAAAGGAAATGGGGATGGAGTTGTACTCCTATGTCAATATATGATTGTTGCCCATGTTTAATAACTTGGCCAATATCTTTGATTGTTGTAGACTTAAAGCCTATCAAAAAAGGTCCCATTTTTCAGTCATTAAGCTATGGAGGCATGAGCCTCTACGGGCTCCAAATTCCACGGTTCCAAAATCTCCTTCAACGAGCAGGTAATGAATGAGTGAAGGCTTTTGTTTTATCCTTGTCTGATGTGTACTAGGGCCTGTGAATTCCTCAACAACTTCTGAGCACTAACAAACAATGCTATGAACATTTGCTTGAAGTTGGTGAATGAAATGATTACTCTGGACAACAATGCTTCGAACCACCTATAGGCCAAATCTCTTAGCGTGGTGAAGAAAAGATGACACTTCAGTGCGTCGGTGATCCTTAGTAGATACACAATTGACTTGAAAGAGGCTATGTAGTCGATTGGATATGTTCTTCCCTTATAGGACTCCTGTGCTAAGATCTTAAACCTCTCTGAGGGCTTGAACTCAAAGATTTGCTAAGACAATGCATTCTCTAACTGTCGGGGTGCCTTAGTACTCCAAAATCAATGTCTATTGATTGGTGCTAACCCAACATTATCAAAGTGCTGGGAGTCTCCTTCTCTATCCAAGGCTAAAGAGGCTCTATGGCCATTGGGTGCCAACTCTTCCTCTCGAGGATGTTGTTCCCTTCCTTGAGCTAGTAGCCTAGTGCCTCTCAGAATGTTTCCAACATATAATCCTTCAACTCCTGAATCTGCTGGTTCATGAACTCTATTGTGCACTTCATATTACTAGTTACTCTACTATGGGGTTTTCTGTATGTGATTCTCCTCTTTTTGTCCATGACAGGATCCACTCTCACCACATCTTTTTGTATGTTGAACCCTGATTTATCTGTGAGTCACGCACAAGGAATAAAACATAAGAAATGAGAGAGAGGAGTGAATAGCAGTGAACAACGAAATGTCTTATCAATTAGACATTTCTCATGAAATGATCTCCTTATTTATATGGATATGGTATATTATAGTGATAGTACATTTTTGTCACCACTTTAATGTGGGTTGCCTCTGATGCTCTAGGTATTTACATATATGACTGAGTCGACTAAGCTTGTTTGGCTTCACTCAGTAAGGCTGGTATGGTCTGCTAAGATGAGTTAGTGCAACTAGTCAACCACACTTGATTTTCTTTGAGTCAGTAGGATTGACTTGGTTAGCTAAGTTTTACCGATCGATTGATATGGTTGGCTGTTAACCCTCGATACCTGGATGAGGAGCTTCTGTCCTCAGGATGCTAGACTATTAAGCAGAGGGTGAATCACCGTAACCCGATATGTAGTTCATTCCTCGACGAGGAAATCCTTTAGGATAATCATAAAGCTCTATTGTATTGCCAATTCTTAGCCCCTGATGAGGAGTCTCGGGGCATCAATGAGACAGTTGGTGATACTGAAATACTTAATTCTTTTCTCCGGTCAGATCTACCAGAAGGTAGGTCAATGCCTACGCTTTACTTTCTTATAATGATTAGCTCAGATGCTTATCTAATTTAATTTAGTTCGATTGGTTTGACTCCAGTCATTCAATCATCATTCTTGTTCTTCTTTTCGCTCGGTCGACCTTCGACCTTGGCTCAAATGACTACATCCAATCAGATAAGTGGGGCCACTTTTGGTCTTCTCTCGATGGGCGCTGCATTTAGGGCTGTCAATTTGACTCGTTATTCGCGAACAGCTCGTGTTCGGCTCCTTACGTTAAGCTTAACGAGCAGAACACGAACAAAATTTTAAGCTCGAAATATAAACGAGCCGAAGACGAACAAACATTTGTTCGCTCGTATTCGGTTCGAATTGGCTCGAAAAGGAAGAAAGAAATAAATATATACACACACATATAATACATATTCATAAAATAAATATTATAAATTGTAATTAATTAAAACTTTTTAAAATTAAAAAATTATCAAATTTTTAAAAATTAAATCCTATAAATTATAATATATAACAAATTATTAATAAATATTACTTATATAAATATTATATATTTATATAATATAAGTTATTTAATTAATATAATATAATATATAAGTTTAATGAAATCGAGAAAGACGTTCAACCTACTCTTCTGCTTACTCTCAAAATAGCGAAAGGCCGCCGACTCTTCTGCTTCCTCTCAAAATCGCAAAAGGCGTTTGCCCCTGAGAGCTTAGGGTTTGTCGTTTGTGTTTGCTGTTCTCTTTCTCTTCCTCTTCCTCTTCCTCTTCCTCGTTTATTCAAATATTGTTCGTGTTCAAATATTAGATACATTAAAGCCAAAAATTTTGAGGTGCATGTATGTAAATGACTCACCCTCAACATACCATGTTAAAAGGTTTACATAAATAGCACTCGCTTCTATGTATTTACACATTTAACATCTAAATATTAGTTTTTCCACATATATGCATCTTAGCGATGCATAAGAAGGTTGGTTCATTTTTTAAAATAAAAGTAGTGATACTTTTGATGCATATGATAGAAATTTGATGGTATATTTGTAATACATTGAAATTTTGTGGTATATATATAAATGCCCCTTTTTAATTCGTCAATCGCAGAACATTACGCACAACTCATGCCCTAATTTTGCCACATCTTTCAATCTTATTGGGATTCCTCGTCCCTCGAACTTCGGCCTTCGGCAATCTCCGAGTAGAGCATTTCTACTCTCTTGCCCTCCTCATTTCAACATTGGCCGGTCTTTGGAGCTACTAATTGCTGTCAACCGTCGACTACACTCTCGACCCACTCTCCCAACGACCGACTGCCGGTCGCTCGATCTAGGGTTATCTTTCTTCAGTGATCGCCAGGGTGCCACTGTCGACTGCTCTAATTACATTCGGTAAAATTATTTCCATATCCCAGTTTTTAATTTGCATTTTCTCATTGATTTATAAGCAGTGGTTAGGGTTCCATGCATGAGGATAATCACGATTTGGTGTCTTCTTTAGCTCTAATTACATTCGGTAAAATAATTTCCATATCCCAGTTTTTAATTTGCTTTTTCTCATTGATTTGTAAGCAGTGGTGTAAAGCAATTTTACACCACTGTGCATGTTATATGTAATGTGTATTTTGATGGTGTTGGTTTTTGCAATTTTATGTAGAGCAATACAACAACAACAACAAAGCCTTAATCCCACTACGTGGGGTCGGCTTCATGAATCATTTTTCTCCATTATATCCTATTTAGTGTAAAGCAATTTTATGTAGAGAGATGATGTAAAAAAAGAGAAAGAGCTCATCCGATTATCAATTGTGATTCCTATAATTGTTCTCACCTATTGGTAATCATTGGATGTACCATAAATACTGCTTGGTCTTAAAGCTCGCATGACAAAGTCAATTACAGAAACTACCTGGTTTTAAAGCCCATAGAACACAGTTAACCACAAATACTACATGGTCATAAAGCCCACATGACACGGTCAACCACTAATACGAACTGACCTTAACGCCCATACGACACTCAACCACAAATATTTCCTGGTCTTACATCACACCCAACACACTTAACCATATGTACCACCTGATCTTAAAGCCCGCACAACACACTCAATCACATATACTATCTAGCTTTAAAGCCTACACGACACAATCAATCACTATTACTATCTAGTTTTCCAACACACTCGCCACTCATCAACAAGTATTACTTGGTCTTATAGCACTCCCAACACACTCAACCGTATATACTACCTGGCCTTTCACCATAATATATGATTATCAATTGCACTTGGTGATCCTCGATGGGGCAATCTTTGATGAATTAATCTCACTGACCACTGTTTCGATTCTGTCTTTTTTATAGTTTGTTTCAATTTTTTAATTACTCTTTTAGTTGTAAGTTTAGTTTTATATTTTCCTCCAGATTTTTTATATTCTTGATACACTTTATGAGAAATTAAAAAGATTGTATATCAGCCACTTGAGAGAAGGATATCAAAATTATATTCTGTAATTTATGCTTTAAAGAGCTTGAAATAGGCAATAAACCAACCATGCTTTTCAATAAAGAATATTGAAAAAAATATTATAAAAAATTTCTCTGAGAAAACATATTCTACGTATAAGTTAACTAAAAATAAACAGGATCACCTAAAAAAGACTAAAAATTGTGGAATGAGTTAAAAAGAGGAGCAATAGGATTGGGTTGAGATTTTGTTAAGAAAATGATAGATGCATTAGATGAGTGGTGGAGGGAAAAACTTTAAATAAAAATGTTATCTAAATTCTTTATATTCTTATATCAATTGAACTATAATTTTATCATTTATAGGTCATGCCTAATGCAAAAAAAAAAAAAAAAAACATTTTTAACATAAATCTTGATTTGGAGGAGAAATCAGTTTTTTTATTTTTCGGTGTTGTGACTACAGGATCTAATGTCTAAGCTAAAACACATGATTTTCTTCAGAATTTGGATGAACGTGATTGTGGTCATTCAAATTAAGTCCATGAAGAAGGACCACAGGAGGCAGAACAAGGTAAATCAAGTCATTTTAAGCGCTTTGCCCCCTCCACCAAGAAGCCTAAATG
Source organism: Phalaenopsis hybrid cultivar (assembly GCA_002079205.1). Taxonomy (NCBI): domain Eukaryota; kingdom Viridiplantae; phylum Streptophyta; class Magnoliopsida; order Asparagales; family Orchidaceae; genus Phalaenopsis; species Phalaenopsis hybrid cultivar. The sequence continues at coordinate 98,859 of JXCR01143468.1, forward strand.
AAAATGTTGGCGCCCAATATTTAATTGAGCCGATTTCACAGCTTGTTACAACCTGCAGTGACGTCCAGTGCTCGAACGACTATTCAGGGATACCCGACTATGTTAGAAGTTTTGAAGTTACTGGACTCTACTGTCGAGATAATTTGATTATTATCCTCTATATCTACTCGATGTAAAATTTTTAGATGATCGAACAAAGTAAGAGGCTTTCATTACGATAGTATCAAAACGGTGAATTTCTTGTCACTTAAAAATTCAAAAAGAAAACTTAGAAAGCGTTGGATCATGGGGTAGCACTTTGGGGGCAAGTAAACGGGAATTCTTGTCACCTGATGAACAAGTGGACTTTGAATAAGCAAAACATGGATATGATAGGAGTAGTAGTGGAGTTATAAAAAATAGTAAGCTTGTCATTAGTAAGCTTCATTTCACTCTTGAATTTTAAGAAGAAATTAAAATCTAAGATAAGTTTAATATCAGAATGATGAACAGGATTAATAGGACGTAAGATTTTGACGATTTGTTTTAATGTGTTTGAAGTTAAATTTGTGTATTTTTAACACACTGGGTTAGTTCGACAATAGAGCCATCAAATTGAGATGTTCTTTTAGGTTTGATGCTCTTAGTGATTTATTTAGTGGCAATTAATGTAGAATGAATATAATTTGATGTAGTTTCAATATCTATGAATGCTGGAAGAAAAATTTCATAACCATGGATATTTAGTCTTAGAAGTGTTTGGATTTAAAGTAATTTTTCGGGATTATAGATAATAAGTAGTTTTTCAATGCCAAGGTTTGAAATCTGCATCCTCACCAGTGTTAGCTAATTTTATGGTTTCAAAACCAATATTTATCATACTTTGATCTCTTATTGTTTCATTTCCTTTTCTAAGGTCAGGTTTTCAAATATTTTCTATTTTTTCTTCAAGCAAATTTATTCTTTGTTCTAAAATTTTACTCTTTGTTCTATATGAGAGGATGAGGTTTTTGTTTTTCAATTAAAGCTTTTGGATGTGGAATTTCATATTTTTCATGGACACATTTATAACATGCTTGTGCATAAAATTCATTACATTTATATCTCCTATCAATTGTTGGATACCACTGACAATTTTTACATTTTATTTTATCCTCTCTGCGTCCTATTTGACACTCATGTAAACAGTTAACATTCATATATATGAATTTTTTATTATCCAAATTGTCCATTGATTCTTGTATTTTAGGATCGTCAAGAATATCATTTATAAACTGGTAATATGTTTCTTTATCTTCAGGGGGTTCCATTGAGACATGAAATATCAAATATTTGGGAATATAGATCTATAAAATCTGCATTTTCATAGTCTATCAATATAACATTTTTGCTATATAGATTTTTTTCTTTTAGGACATGCATGCGGTAACTAAATGCTCTTCTTTGTTACAAGCATAGCATGAGAGTTTATGAGAATAGGTTTTCTTATGATTATAATTTCAAACATGTTTTTCTTTCAGTTTTTCAAACAAGAACTGTGTTCTAACTCCAATATTATCAAATTGGGGTGCTATATTTTGAGAAGTTCATGCTTGATGAATTTATTTTTCCAATTTACCAGGTAATTTTGAAAATAACATATTTCCTGATTTATTTTAATAGTAATTTCCATATATTGCTAAAGCTACGAAGTCATTTGCAAAATTCTTGACATACTTCCAATTTCTTAATTTCTGTGTTCATGATCTCTCATAACACTAACTTTCCTTCTTACTAACCCAGAATTTGTATCTTTCGCTGTTAAAATTCTGTGAATTTGGCATGCAAAATGTAGGACATTATTTCTTTGTTTTGCAAAACTTGTTACATCATCTGAAAATTTTCTTTTACAAGCTGCCCATGTAAATCTAGCTACATCACTTAAATAGTTTATTTTGTCCTTTTTTATTATCTCTTCCCCATTTCTACATTATCTTGATGTTTCTGTTGATAATCTCTAACCATTTGTGGCATCCACAGTTTTAAATAATTATCACACATTTGAGCATTACAGGTCGTGATATTCAACAAGACTTTATTTTTTAGAAAAATAAGATTTTTTATTTGGCCCTCTTTTACTCGGAGTCCTTAGCAACTGATTTTCTTTATCATAAATATTAATAGATCTTCTACAGGGATGTCCTATATTGTTTTCCATAGGAATGGGGTTATTATTTGGATAATATTGTTGGATAATCTGAGCATTTGGGCTGTATGAGGAGCTAGCTTCATCTTAGCTTACAAAATTCTTTTCTATACTTGAAGTGGAATCTCTTAAAATTCTATCCATTAAAACCTCATTTTGTTGTTCTTGAATTAAACATATATTTCGTTTATCATCAGCTTATGAGCAATCACTTTCTTTTAATTGACCTATATTTTTATAATGACATTCTAATTCATATGTAGATTTCCAATTAATAGGTAAATTTAATATAGAAGGAAACATAATGGGATTTTCTTTAATCTGTTCACAGATTTCTTCAATATTCATTAATTCCATATCAGTTTCTTTTTCATCTTGTTTTGTAGATTTATAATTCATAAATTTATAGATAGGTTTTTATTAGGATTTGGAATGTGATATATTTAATAGGAGCAATGGTTTGAGATTCTTCTCTTAAAAGACATATATTTCATTCTAATAACGCTAAAGCTTCAAAATTTACTTCTTTAGGAAGTATAAATTTTATTCCTTTTGAGGCTAAGGAATCTATTACTTTTTCAATCTTGATTTTAAACATTTTTTTAATGTTAGACATGATTTTCCTAAAGAAAATAATGGATAAATAAAGATTTTCTCCTTAAAAATTTCCATTACCTTTAGCTTGAACCATACTTTTAACATTTTTCAAACTATATATCGTCATGCTTATATCGGGAATGATATAGGTGATACCTATATTACTATTTATATGTATTTCTCTGGTACCTATCATAAATTCATTTGTGGTACAAAGTCTGGAATCATATAAAATGAGTAATAAAAACTAATATCCTAACATATTTTTACCTCATGTTCGTATTCTATTCAATCCTCCAATTTCAAATAAAACTAATCCAAGATGTATAAATGTATGATTTTATTTCTTTTTAATTCAGCACCAACCTAAGGGGTTATAAGATTCCTAACTACTTCAGTATTATTTAGTCAATGCAAAGATACTTTTCTATGATATCTAAATAATCTTATGGAACTACTAAATAGTCCATGGGAATATACTCTAGAAGAATTAAAGCCATTTAATTGATCATTAGAGAAATCCACTAAATCCTGTTCCACATCAATTAAATTTTCTATATTTAATTCACTCATAGAACCACTGGGTCTATCTATTAATCTATCAAGTCAAAATGAAGTTAAAAAACTTGATTGGCTAGACACAAAGGGTCTACTAGCAATTGTTTGGGATGTTTCACTGAACGGGATTGTCTCTCTCACTACATCATATATGAAGAATTTTTTACTTTTTCTAATTTTTGAAGAATTTCTTCAATGTTTCCTATTGATAAAGACTTGATATGGCTTATTATTTTGTGTAACTCAATTTCTGTCATCTCATCAGTTGGAGTATTTTGAGCCAAATTTAAGATGCCTTTCTATCAAATAAATTTTGTAATGGAGATGACTTAATAGTGCTAATATTGTGTTGTTTTGTAGAACGATAATTCTATTAGGTTTTGAAGTAAAATTTTTAGGTTCAAAATATCCTTCCTTACTGTCATTACTGGAATATTCTGTAGTATTAGATACAATAGATAAATACTCAGGGCCTTTATACTTATTTTCTCGTCATTAATTGTATTTAAGCTTTTTTAGTTCTTTTAATAATCCTTTTATTTTGTTGGAATGCATTTTCTATTTTACTTTGTTCAATCTCAAAACTATTAAGCAGTTCCTTAATTCCAACAAATTTTCTTGGATTTTAGGACTTGTTATTCCTTTCTGAGTTTTTGCTTTAATAACTTTACGAAATAATTCTTCTTGAGATACTTTATATAATCTACATGATCAACAAGAGATTTTAGAAGATTATTCTTTTCACTCAATTTTTCAGATATCATAAATAAATTTTTGAAATGTTTAAGTGGATTTTGATACAGATTTTCAGACAAGTTTGTGTACAGATTAATCATTGTATTAAGTTACGCATGATCATTATGAACACTATGAGGATATCTTTAATATACAAAGAAGCAAGTTAACCTATTTTTATCAGAAACAAGTATCATTTTGATATAATTTTCAAGTTCCAGATTCAAATAGTTAAAGCGTTTCATAAAAAACCCGTAATGAAAGAACTCAACTCTTGATCGAGAAACCATGTTGTATTAAATTGGAGTTTCCAAATCTTAAAAGATTAGTTTGGAAGTAGAAATCAAATGATGAAGTGACTTAAAAATTTAAAAAGAAAACTTAGAAAGCCTTTTAGATAAACTTAGGATGTGCTTGGGGTGGCTGCTGCTATTTCTAGAAGTAGCTTCTCAAATGTTGTCAGAAAGTTGTTGCTGGTGTAATGGTCACTCTGTTTGAATAATCTGTTGTGTTGTAGCTGTTTTTGAAAAAGAGAGTTATCCCCTTATAGATATAAATTAACTAAATTATTACAATTTCTTAAATAATTATAGCATAATAATACAATCAACGTTAACAGTAAAAAATACATGTCAGAATTAATTTTTTTCTATACATCAATTTTAAAACATCGTTTTACGCATAACATCATAATAATAAAAACTACAATAACATAAAAATGATGTTCACCTTCATGGTCAGATGATCAAGTCTTCGAGATAATTTTCTATCCATAATATCTCTTCCTTCTTGGTCACTGTTGGGAATGAACTTCTCTATACCATCAACTCATCGATAAAATATGTAATCTTTACGTGTCTTATTTCTGGGACAACAATAAAATCTTTTCCCATAACAATTTTTTTTTTTGTTATGTATTAAGAACAATGCATACCATAATGATAGTACATAACTCTTGAAGTACTTGATAATCTTAAGCTCATTTTTTAGATTGTAATATATTATACTTAATTGACAAATTAGACTACATATGCAACAACAAAAAAAATATATATAAAAGAAATATGCAACTCTAAACATCAACGAATCCTCAATATATCTCCAATAGTTGACATCAACCAAAAGACATTCAAAATATTAGTTACATATACTCGATGAGTTCACTAAAATATCTATTATCTCTTATCTTAATTAGATCATCTTATGAACACACTCTCTGTCGGTTGTGTTGAAGTCATTCACACCAAAATCTTCCTCAAACAATAATTTTTCCGTTTAATGTTCGAACACTTTTACAGGTATGCTAGTTAGATCTTCGTCTAAGGCTTTGAAAACCACAGTCCTGTGATGAATGTCTCTATATAAAATTAAGTAGAATTGACGACATCACAATTGCTTTTATCAGTTTTTTCTAAGGAATATGTTGGCATATCTAGGAGTATGACTCAATTTTTCTTTCATACGTCGAGTGCTCTCTCAATAATACTTGATAATGATCTATGTCGTTTGTTGAACATTTCTTTCCTCTCTTTGATCACTTGACTATTGCACTCAAAATCAAGAATGTGATATCTTGTATCAGGGAATGACTTTAAGAAAGTTTGTTGCATGTGATATTCCGAATTGACAATGTAATATTTTTCAAAATAATAACATTATTAGTACATTTCTTCAAATTTAACTCGTATATAATCATTAATATACTAACAGGGTGGAGGCTTTGAAAATTTGTATTCCTGTCATCGATTAATAAATTTAATATGTGACTATCATGAACACTCATTTCTAATCTAACCATTATGAAGGTAAAACATATAATGAAGTCACAAACTGCTAAGATGTTTTGTGTTGCAGATTCACAACGTCTGATATATGCAATTTTATTGTTGTTTCCAACACGTGCATCAGTGTGTGCCATTAATTATTTTGATACAATTTCATTTAAAATATTTTTTAGGATAATTTATTTTTGACAAAACATGCATGCCATATAGATAGATAATACAATTAATATCTTGAAAATTACATATATCTTGTATCATTATAGGTTTCTCTTGGTGTATGCCCAAAATTAGGATCCATGGGTTTAACAATATCATTTGACATTCTAACCTAAGTATCGGCTAATTGTCTTGGTTGAGTGTTAGAATCTCTCGGAGGCAGCACGAATAGACTCACTGTGACATAATACATAAAGTGATGATTAGTACGTTCTTGGGGGTAAATCAGTATGATCCATGCAAAAATAATTATTATGCAAATTATCTAGAAAATCACAAAAAATTTCTCGACATTTGAAATATACTATGAATTATGCTCGATTTCATTTGTCGCACCACAGATAATTAATCTATTTGTCACCCATAGATGAAGATAACACACACAATATCTTACACAAATATATTTAATTGTACTCATTTGATAAAACATATTCTAGTAACTAGAATTCTTGTTCATTGCACTATATTTATAATTTCATCTTCATTTGATGCGTCAATATGCTATTTCATGTATGTTCAAATATTGTTCATTGTACTGTTTATATTTTAAACAAAATATACATGATCAAATGTCATATAATCAGAACACATACTATTATTTGACATAATAGTTCAAATTATTATACACCATTCTAGAGCAAAAATTATGAACACATAAATTAAGTCGACTAATTGTTTACGAAATAATAGAGATAAGAAATGTACCATTTCGAGTCCATCATAATAAAAGCCCCTCACTTGTTCGATCATCTATAAGTTTTATAGTGAATAAATGTAGATATAGTTGAATCCCTTGGGATTGGAGTCCAGTAGCTTCACGACTTCTGTCATGGTTGGGTATTCTTGAATAGCCGTGCCAACACTATACTTCAGACCGGTGCAGGTCATAATAAGCTGTGAAAGTTGCTAGTTAAATATTGAGTTTTGACTTTTTTCTTTTATGCTTCTCGGTGGAGATTGCAGAGCGCTTGAAATGACTTGATTCATCTTGTTTTCTTCTATTATGCTTCGTGGACTTCATTTGAATGAGTATATTCAAGCTCATGCAAATTCTAGGGGAAGTTCTGTGTNCTTAATTATTTGTCACCCATAGATGAGATAACACACACAGTATCTTACACAAATATATTTAATTGTACTCATTTGATAAAACATATTCTAGTAACTAGAATTCTTGTTCATTGCACTATATTTATAATTTCATCTTCATTTGATGGGTCAATCTGCTATTTCATGTATGTTCAAATATTGTTCATTGTACTAATTATATTTTAATCAAAATATACATGATCAAATGTCATATAATCAGAACACATACTATTATTTGACATAATAGTTCAAATTATTATACACCATTCTAAAACAAAAATTATGAACACATAAATTAAGTCGACTAAGGGTCTGTTTGAGACAGTTGTAGCTTATTGAATGATCTGCTGATAAACTGATTAAAAATAATGTGTTGATAAGCTAGGTTTGGTGGCTATTACAATTTTTTATTTTTTTGGAAAAGTCAAATCGCTGCCAGAAAGCTGTCACCGCGCCTAGATATGTGTGATGTGAAAACGATTTTTTCGACGTTTTGAAAATGCATAAGCTGTCAAAACACAGTTTACCCAAACATGACAGGTGCGTTTTCAAAACGCCGCCGCACCAAATAAGCTGCCCCAAATGGACCCTAATTGTTTATGAAATAACAGAGATAAGAAATCTACCATTTCGAGACCATCATAATAAAAGCCCCTCACTTGTTCGATCATCTATAAGTTTTATAGTGAATAAATGTAGCGTCATATAGTTGAATCTCTTGGGATTGGAGTCCAGTAGCTTCACGACTTCTGTCATAGTTGGGTATCCTGCACTATACTTGAGACCGGTGCAGGTCATAATAAGCTGTGAAAGTTGCTAGTTAAATATTGAGTTTTGACCGTTTTCTTTTTATGCTTCTGGGTGGAGATTGCAAAACGCTTGAAATGACTTGATTCATCGTGTTTTCTCCTATTATGCTTCGTGGACTTCATTTGAATGAGTATATTCAAGCTCATGCAAATTCTAGGGGAAGTTCTGTGTTCTAGCTCAGACATTGGAGCCCGTAGCCACACACCGAGAAATATAGAATTAAGTTTCTTTTCTAGCTCAGGGTCTATGTCAGAATTCTTAATTTTTTTTTTTTGCATTGGGCATGCCCCACAATTGATAAAATCACAGTTTAATTTATATGAAAATATAAAGAAATTATATATTATTTTCTACTTATTAAAAATTTTTCTCTCCATCATCCTCGATGCATCATCATTTTCTTAATATGGGCACAACCTAATCCAATTGTCATTTATCTCCTTCCATAATTTTTAGTTTTTTTACTTGATATCATTTATGTCTTAGTTGAGTGTGTCGGGTGTGATGCAAGGCCAAAGATTATTTGTGATTAAGCGTCTTGGGCGTGCTGGAAGACATAGTGTCAATGATTGACTGTGTCGTTGTGCATGTTTTAAGACCAAGTGGTATCTGCAGTTGAGTGTTTTGTGCATGCTTTAAGACCAGTTAGTATATGTAGGTTGAGTTTGTCAGGTGTGTTGTAAAACTAGGAAATATCAATGATTGTGTGTTTTATGTGGGTTTTAAGACCGGGTAGTTGTGCGGGGTTTTAAGGCTTGGTAGTATCTTTGGTTGATTGCGTTGTGCACGCTTTAACACTCGGTAGTATCTCTAGTTGACTGTGTCGGGCGAGCTTTAAGATTGGTTCGAATCTTTTGATATCATAAAAAATATGTCTTCCTCTAATCATTCCTGATTTCATCTTCTCCTTTTGTGAAATATGCATGACTATTAGTTTATTACATTTTCTTTTTTACTTTTTTATATTTTATTGGTTATTTTTCCCNGATTAAGTTTCTTTTCCAGCTCAGGGTCTATGTCAGAATTCTTAATTTTTTTTTTTGCATTGGGCATGCCCCACAATTGATAAAATTATATTTTAATTTATATGAAAATATAAAGAAATTATATATTATTTTCTATTTATTAAAAGTTTCTCTCCATCAGTCCTCGATGCATCATCATTTTCTTAATATGGTCACAACCTAATCCAATTTTCCTTTATCTCCTTCCATAATTTTTAGTTTTTTTACTTGATATCAGTTTTTGTTTAGTTGAGTGTGTCGGGTGTGATGCAAGTTCAAAGATTATTTGTGATTGAGTGTCTTGGGTGTGCTGGAAGACATAGTATCAATGATTGACTGTGTCGTCGTGCATGTTTTAAGACCAAGTGGTATTTGCAGTTGAGTGTGTTGTGCAGGCTTTAAGACCAGTTAGTATATGTGGGTTGAGTTTGTCAGGTGTGTTATAAAACTAGGAAATATCTATGATTGTGTGTTTTATGTGGGTTTTAAGACCGGATAGTTGTGCGGGTTTTTATGGCTTGGTAGTATCTCTGGTTGATTGCGTTGTGCACGCTTTAAGACTTGGTAGTATCTCTAGTTGACTGTGTCGGGCGTTCTTTAAGATTGGTTCGAATCTTTTGATATCATAAAGAATATGTCTTCCTCTAATCATTCCCGATTTCATTTTCTCCTTTTTTGAAATATGCATGACTATTAGTTTATTACATTTTCTTTTTTACTTTTTTATATTTTATTGGTTATTTTTCCCTTTTGTTGAACTTCCATACTAAATTCCATCTAATTTTTATTCATTGCAGTTATATTTAATATTTTTTATATTTACTTCCATACTAAATTCCACCTTTGTTTAACTTCGGTTCAATCATTGAACCTTAAAATACACCTTTTAATGCATAGGTAAAATACCTTATTTATAAAAATTAAAATGTAGGTTATGGATACGTGANTAAGTTATATTTAATATTTTTTATGTTTACTTCCATACTAAATTCCACCTTTGTTCAACTCTGGTTCAATCGTTGAACCTTGAACCTTCATGTGAAATACACCTTTTAATGCATAGGTAAAATACCTTATTTATAAAAATTAAAATGTAGGTTATGGATATGTGCATAGATAAGAATTATACTTACATTGAATTTATTTCACATGAAAAATCCTCTGAGGATAGCATCACCACCCAAATCCAATGCAAAATCCATGAAATTAATCCAAACAAATTACCAAATCATGAATTCCACTTATGTAGCATGAATTGCACACCGCAAACTCTTAAAATCATAGTAAAAGCCTATAAATTCAACCAAAACTAGAGCAAATCTAACAACAAGCAACCGAACCCCATTCACAACTAGCCAAATCCCGACCATAACCAATCGAACCCTGATCATATGAAAAAAAATTTGCATGCAAAGCACACATTTTTTTTGAGCTGATATATGCAGAACACGACTTATGCATTTGCAAAGCTCACAAAAAATTTCAGCATTACGTAAAATGCAACACAAATACACAATAAACCCAAAAATTGGAAATAAAATATCCATCCGCAAATTTGAAGCAGATAAAATGAAATGTAAAATCTAAATAACATAGAGTGCACACCTTAAACGAACAATAAAACACATCTTTGCATAGAGAACATCAAATTTTTGAAATCCAACGATGAAGAAGAAAAAAAGATAACAAAGCACTTGAAAGCTTCTGTGTGACCAAAACAAAAAAAGAAACAACAAGATACATACAGGCGATTCGAAGGCTGGAAGACAGACGGGAAAAGCTACTTGCTGGTATGCCTTAACATGTGATGGTCGCAGTAAAGACGGGGGAGAAGTCGCAAAGACCAATGGTATTATCCCAGATAAAATAGGGAAATAATTGAAATGTTAAAAGGGAGCGGTGTAATTTACCCATCCCGACGCAATCCATTCCACAGATTCCAGCTCCACTCTGTCGTTTGCCAAAGCTTGTTTTGTGAATAAGATTTTAAGAAAAGCAGTTAAAACATATGCTCCCAAACACACCCTTACCTACTTTCTAAAATGAAAAGTGGGTAAAAAGCCTCCCCAAATGCACCCTCAAATTTGACACTATTAGACATACTGAGGAGGTCAACAAAATTTGCTTGATGACTTGAGATGGATTAGATGACTCAAATTCAAAATAGGTACATCATCTTTAAGATGAAATACTTTTAATAATGAAAAAATTATATATTTGTTTCAAATTATTTAGAAAGAAACTTTCTTTGAAAAAAATAATTTACATATTTAGAAAAAAAAGTATCATCTTGTTTTTTTATTTTTATTTTCTTTTAAGCATCATCATGTTTTATAAGTTATAACATGCCAAAAAAGATTTTTTCAGCAAAAAATCCTCATTTGCTTAGAATTTGAGAAAATATATAACTTATTACAAGAAGAAATTTTAATTTAAAAAAAAAAACGAGCAACTTATTAAAAGTGGGTTATTTATTAGTGCGAATAGTGACTTAAAAGATGAATTAAAGAACTTGGCAACTTTCACTTCCGTAAAAACACCTTATTTTCATATGCCACGTAAGAGGGATTAGCTAGAAAGGCCTGCGCTATCCACAAATTTGTATCAACAGGTTGGATGAGGGTCATACTCTTGTAAAAGCATATTAGCACATTATTTTAGATGGAGTGAACATAAGGTTGGAGGAAATATTTAATTAAAATCCACAAGAAGATGACATTTCTTGGAGACCTCTCATTGCAGGTCATTTCTCATGGTTTACCGACAGTTTTATGAGCAACATGACCGCTTGAATGGATGCTGAGGGAGGTCTATTTTGTGACCCTTAAGATAATTTTTTTTTTTTAATCTCATACTCGAAGTTGTTATTTGGTTCTAGCTGTATTTCTTTGGTTGTGAAAACTTACCTCGATGAGAATTTCATCTCAGTAAATGCAATGATAGAACACATATGCCTAGGTTTATGAATGCTAATTTTGCAATAAATTCAATTGCAAGTGGAATGCAATTTTTTGATGCTACTACTATCCTATTTTGCTTTTTTGTGATCATTCACAATCTAATTCATCATCCATGTACATTTTAAGATTGTTAGGTTGGATGGTTAATATTGATTTGCAAAGTGCCAGTCATATGCTTCTTAGATTGCGGTGTTGTTGCAGACTGTGAGATGGTGCTAAAGGACCTGGTTAGCGTTAGAGACTCAGTTAATTGGATATTTTTGTTTGTAACCCATGCCAACCATGGTCTCATGAAGCTAAGATTGTTATTGTTTACATAATTCAGATTGAGGGTAATATATACTTGATATTCTTATTATAATTGATGAGAAGTTTAGCTTTCAATACCATCGGAGGAGAGAGGCAACTGAATTGACAAAAGGAATCGAAGCAACGAAAGGGGAAAATGAGAAATTGCGTGAGGACAATACGTCGAAATGCGAGGCAAAAAATGGACCACAGGCAAAAGACACGGCGTTGAAACACTCATATCCGCGGTGGCATTTTTTGCGAATGCCACTGTGAAAACCACCCTAAACAAAGAAATTCTGCGGCGCTGAAACGAACCTCTCCGTAGAGACCGCCCCAAACTGACTCTTAATGTAATTAGAGGTGACACTTAGGATTATTCTAGTTAAATTTTTCTTTATGGTTCTTTTATGGGGAGTGCTTTTTAATTGTTTTATTTTGAGGTTAAATCCTTTGTCAATTTTTTTTTAGATTCTATTTATTATGTTCATCTCATCTCAGGGCCAAATTGACTTTGTTAGATTATTGACTGCCCATAAGAATTAAGGGTTTAACTATTAGACTCGCACAAATCATACAAATTTTGAGTTGAAGTCAACCTCCTTATGATTTAAGATCAAGTTTGAATCAGCTTAAGACTCAAAAGAAATCAAGTCAAGTTTAGTCCATGTTGCAACGTCTTGCAATCAACTTGAAAATAGTTCCCTAACTGTTTGATTTATCATTTTTTTAAAATAAAAAATGAAATTGTAATTTTCATTTTTTTTTGGAGTTTTAGTGCCCAAATCATTATTCTAAATTGTAACTTTTAATGCTTAACTCCCGCTTGAAACTTTGTAAACAAATTGTGAAGGGTCTTTTTAGACAAGGTTTCGGATGATAACTTCTACTGCATAATCATTGGTCTAAACCTCGAGTCATAAATTCTGTTTGATTATCCTAACTGCAATAGGTTGATTGTAAAGTTCTTACTCATTGCTTGACGGTGTCCTGAACGAGTCTTTTAAAAGATTTTGATTTTGATGACTTTTACTAGTGGTTTGGAAACTTATTTAATATATTTTGAGCATGATTATGCAAATCCCATACAAGAGGGACAGATTTTGCCAATGTCACATTTTATTTTATTTTTTTTAAATTGATCCTCTTCTTGGTGAGGCTTGGATAAATGGCTTTTTATTGATTAACTTTGTTCGTGTCATCTGTGAGCTCGGTTCTGCTTCTAGTCTATTATGATCGAGCTAGACTTTTTTTAGTTATCATTCTTTTTTTAGAAAAATATGACAATCACCAAGTGAGGCTAATTAATTACCGTGATTGTCAGGTAATCAGATAAGTGTTGTATATTCTAAACGTATCACAATCTTCTTTATTACATTTATTGTTCTCCTTTTTGCTTTAAGGATATTGGATAGAGTTTATGTCTATTGTTTTATGGTGCATTATTTTTCTGGATGAGCCTGGTCCACAAGTTCCTCTAGCATTCATGCTTTTAAGGAAATAATGTTTTTTAGATTATGAAGTTGAATTATGCAAAAGAACCTTTTGAGGTTAATGGACTTTTTTAGTCATTCAATGTCTGCACCATTATTCAAGTGATATGCTCCCAATCGAGCGGCCTTCATCATCCTCTCCTTTCCAGTTTAGGCACATGTCACACCTTATTGTAGAATCGATGGCTGGAAGTGGTTTATAATCTTTTGAGGAAGCACTTTTACATGGGTAAAATCCATTTTATTTATCATTTTCCGTTTGGATTCTTAGCCCTTAGGGCATTCAAGATTCATTCATGGTTATTGAACTTAATTGATCAGTCTTTCCATGACTTCAACTTGAATATTTTAACACATTTTTTTATGGTCTTGTACTTTGGATTCTCACGGAGGTGATTGCTTGTGATTTCTAAGTTTAATACTTAACGTTATCCTAATTTTAAAGGTGAGGTTGAGCCATCTTCATCCATTAGTACTTTGAGCATCACCTCTACCAACTAAAGGTTGGTGCGCTGATGAACATCTCTGTGAATCCAAATGTGTTTGAACTTGTGATGGTGCTTGATGCAGTTCCCTCTTCCTCGATTTAGTTTGTATATTTAGTGTTTTGAGCCAGCAATCCCTGAGCTGCATGAGGTCTACCCATGTAGTTGTGATTTCGCTCAATGGTAAATTTTCCAAAGTTTGCAATAAATAAACATCCACTATGGAGTCAAAATTTATTAAGATTTGCTAGACCTCAAATTTATTGAGGTTGGGTCTCACGATTATGGCATCATTTTATTCAATTATAGTTAAAGGAAGATTAATACTGATAGAAGTTGTAGAAGGGGGATGGCTGATATAATTTCAACTCAAAAGCTTTGGAGCTGCAAAGTACAAGACGAGTTTACAGCATCAGCCATCATATGCACTCCTATGAGAATTTGACTGGTTTTTCATTCTTATTTGATATATTACCTGAATGCACTTTGGATTAGATAAAGATCTAGAATNATTGTGACAACATGTAAGAACCGAGTCGATATTGTCTCAGTTAACAATTAGAAGGAATCATGTGAGGTTGTATGAATGTGAATGTAGTTCATATGATTGAGTGCAAATAAATAGAGAAATATTCATTGATGGGTGTAGAGTTATGACAGGTTAAAACCCCCAACTTAGTTTATTGTTTTAGGTTCTGATACAAGAATATTAGTCCCCCAGATGGAGGGAATCGAGGGAACTCTAGAGTGAGAGCTAGTATCTTTTCTGCCTAGCCGGTCTTCAAAACTATTCAAACTTTAAATTAACCAATGTTCTTTATAACATCTCTAGTAAGGGTAAAGAATATTATTGCTCCTATTTGACACAACAAAATTTGCATACTTCCACAACAGAATTCCTATACTTATTACTGATTCATGATAAGAAAAAAGATATTTTCGTATTAAGTATTTTTCTTCTACAAAAACTTTAGTTATCTTTTTAAGTTGTTACTGTTTTGTTAAAATATCAAAAATACCAAAATAATTAAATTCCTGCAAAAATCTTTTTTAGTTTAAGTAATTATCTTTTTAAAAAATAGAAAAAAATTCTAAAAAAGTGCATATTGCATAATCTTTCCTGTGGGTTCGATATTTAGATCTTAATCAAAAAGTCTTATATTACTTGATAATGATACGTATACTTGCGTAGTATCCCAATATATATAAATTAAAAGTTAAATTCTTATTTTTCTTCACGATCAAGCTTTTTGTTTTTTTACAAAGTAAGGAAATATAAGAATATATATAAATTAAAAAGTTAATTTCTTATTTTTCTTCAGATCAAAGTTTTTGATTTTGTTGCAAAATAAGGAAATATAAGTGAAAAATACCATCAGAACTATTGTTATACTGTGCATAAGCATTAAGATCGTGGATCATAACCTCGACATTTTTTAGCTCGAAGGGTCCTACATTTTAATAATATACACATTTAATAGTATTAAATGCGACCTTTCACGACAGTAATAAATGTGGCTTTTTTATGTATCAAACGAGTACATCGTTATTTGGAGGTAGCTAGAAACTATGTTAAGGAAGCTCATTACTAAGTGCGCGACCATTAAATCCACAAGTACATTGATCAGAGGTAGGGTTAGTTGTCTTTTGGGAAAATGATGTTCAATTGGTGAAGTCTACAAACGTCCTCCATTTTCCATTTGACTTCTATACTATCAAAATATTAGACACCCAAGTTGGATACTAGACTTCTGATAGGTAGTCAGCCTCCAAAAACTAAACCTCATCTCAAATTGGCTCGACTAGGTTGACATCAAAGGACCTCGTACTCTTCTTCATTAGCAAGCAGTTATTAACATTCAAGAAATGCAAGTGATGTCAAATGGAGTCCCTAACATCTCAACTGTGAACCAAACAAAGGTGTTTTTATGGTCCTAAATGGTTCTGATCAGTGTATCCTTTAACCCCACATCAAAAACTTCACTTATTAGTAAAAAATTATTGGGTTCAGATTTAGTCACCAGAACTTGATGAATGGTATCACTGGTCTTAAGAACCCATTCAAATAGATTTTTGAGCTCGAGCAGCTCTTGGTCAATGCTTCTGACTGCTCAGAGATAACAGGTATGAGATTGCTCGAGATTGCCTTCAATAGTGATCACTTTTCCATCATCTAAAAATTTTACCACTAAATAATATCTCAAGGAATTAGTTTTGGATGAATTAATCAGAGGGAATCTGAGAATGGAGTTATAACTTGGTTATGAGTCAACCACCAAGGAATATTCCATGTTTGTAAATTATTTATCATTTCCCCCATAATAACTAGTGGGGCGATAGTCCCTAAGGTTACTTTATCTCACAAGAAAATACATAAAGTGGGCCTGCTGCTACAATCAACCAATCATTCCCAAGACCCATCTTATCAAACACCTTCTAAAAAATGTTCTTCGAGCTTTCAGTGTCAATAAGATTGCTATTAATCTAGTTTTTATTGATTAGTGTCGTAATGATGATGGGGTCGTTGTAAGGATTCCACTTAAAGCTAAATCTTTGTCGGAGAAAGTGATGAAGGAATGCAAGGTGCTTCGAGTAATGACAACCATGCATAGTTTTCCCGAAGCCTCATTAGACTTGCTCACAGGTCAAGTCTTCTACTCCTCTTAAAATATTAAGAACTATACTTTGCATGGGTTTGAACAGGCTTATCAAAAATCTGCTCCACTTGAACTTTCCCTTGCCTTTGAGTTATCACCCCTAGAGTCCCAAACTCCTTCAGTTTTACAAACTTGATCAACTCCTCAACCAGTCTTTTGGGGTATCAAAATTCCTCTGCACATGACCATGCTATATGTGATAGACGTAGTATTTCTTTAGGTTTCTAAGGTAAACTTTGGTCTTCATTGAGAGTACTCTCTTAAAATACTTTTTATTTTGGATGACCTCCACTATTTTGGCCATCTAGACTCTTAAAGGAGGCATTTTTAGCAGTTCATGATTGGACAACAAGCGCTTGTTATAGCCAGTCAATCGTTGGTTAGGATATTAGGCTTGATTTCTTCGGTTAAAAGTTCTATCGGTTGCTCTATGGTCTTATGGTGATTGATCGTCTTTATATCATGGATGGGTGGAAGGGCATGATTCATCTATTGATCTTCAACCCTCTTCTACGAGTGACAGATAGAAGAATCTCCTCTAAACAAAATGGGGATGGAGTTGTACTCCTATGTCAATATATGATTGTTGCCCATGTTTAATAACTTGGCCAATATCTTTGATTGCTGTAGACTTAAAGCCTATCAAAAAAGGTCCCATTTTCAGCCATTAAGCTATGGAGGCATGAGCCTCTACGGGCTCCAAATTCCCCGATTCCAAAATCTCCTTCAACAAGCAGGTGATGAATGAGTGCAGGCTTTTGTTTTATCCTTGCCTGATGTGTACTAGGGCCTGTGAATTCCTCAACAACTTCTGAGCACTGAAAAACAATGATATGAACATTTGCTTGAAGTCGGTGAATGAAATGATTACTTCGGACAACAATGCATCGAACCACCTGTAGGCCAAATCTCTTAGCGTGGTGAAGAAAAGATGACACTTCAGTGCGTCGGTGATCCTTAGTAGATACACAATTGACTTGAAAGAGGCTATGTAGTCGATTGGATATGTTCTTCCCTTATAGGACTCCTGTGCTAAGATCTTAAACCTCTCTGAGGGCTTGAACTTAAAGATTTGCTAAGACAATGCATTCTCTAACTGTCGGGGTGCCTTAGTATGCCATAATCAATGCCTATTGATTGGTGCTAACCCAACATTGTCAAAGTACCGGGAGTCTCCCTCTCTATCCAAGGCTAAAGGTGCTCTATGGCCATTGGTGCCGACTGTTCCTCTTGAGGATGTTGTTCCCTTCCTTGAGCTAGTAGCCTAATGCCTCTCAGAATGTTTTCCACATATAATCCTTCAACTCCTGAATCTACTAGTTCATGAACTCTCTTGTGCACTTCATATTACTAGTTTCTCTACTATAGGGTTTTTTGTATGTGATTCTCCTCTTTTTGTCCATGACAAGATCCACTCTCACCACATCTTTTAGTATGTGAACCTTGATTTATCTGTGAGTCACGCACAAGGAATAAAACATTAGAAATGAGAGAGAGGAGTGAATAGCAGTGAACAACGAAATGTCTTATAAATTAGACATTTCTCATGAAATGATCTCCTTATTTATATGGATATGGTATATTATAATGATATTACATTTTTGTCACCGCTTTAATGTGGGTTTCCTATGATGCTCTAGGTATTTACATATATGACTCAGTCGATTAAGCTTGTTTGGCTTCACTCGGTAAGGCTGGTATGGTCTGCTAAGCTGAGTTTGTGCAACTAGTCAACCACGCATGATTTTCTTTGAGTCGGTAGGATTGATTTGGTTAGCTAAGTTTTACCGATCGATTGATAGGGTCTGGCTGTTAACCCTCGATACCTGGATGTGGAGCTTCTGTCCCCAAGATGCTAGACTATTAAGCAAAGGGTGAATCACCGTAACCCGATATGTAGTTCATTCCTCGACGAGAAAATTCTTTAGGATAATCATAAAGCTCTATTGTATTGCCAATTCTTAGCCCCTGATGAGGAGTCTTGGGGCATCAATGAGACAGTTGGTGATACTGAAATACTTAATTCTTTTCTCCGGCCAGATCTACTAGAAGGTAGGTCGATGCCTACGCTTTACTTTCTTAATGATTAGCTCGAATGCTTATCTAATTTAATTTAGTTTGAGTGGTTTGACTCAAGTGATTCAGTCATTATTCTTATTCTTCTTTTCGCTCGGTCGACCTTCGGCCTTAGCTCAAAAGACTACATCCAATCAGATAAGTGGGACCACTTGGTCTTCTCTCAATGGGCGCTGCATTTAGGGCTGTCAATTTGGCTCGTCATTCGCGAACAACTCGTGCTCGGCTAGTTACGTTAAACTTAACGAGCCAAACACGAACAAAATTTTAAACTCGAAATATAAACGAGCCGAACACGAACAAACATTTGTTCGCTCGTATTCGGTTCGAATTGACTCGAAAAGAAAGAAAGAAATAAATACACACACACATATAATACATATTCATAAAATAAATATTATAAATTGTAATTAATTAAAACTTTTTAAAATTAAAAAAATATCAAATTTTAAAAAATTAAATCCTATGAATTATAATATATAACTAGGGCTGTTAAAAAAGCTCATTGTTCGTCAATGAGTTCGTGCTCGATTTGTTCGATAAGTAAACGAAACGAACATAAATAAAATTTTTTTGTTAAGTTAGTTAAACGAACCAAACACGAACAGTGATGTGTTCGTTCGTGTTCGAATCGTTATTGTTCGAAATATAANGATAATACAATCAACGTTAACAGTAGAAAATACATGTCAAAATTAATTTTTTTCTATACATCAATTTGAAGACATCGTTTTACACATAACATCATAATAATAAAAACTACAATAACATAACAATGATGTTCACCTTCATGTTCAGATGATCAAGTCTTCGAGATAATTTTCTATCCATAATATCTCTTCCTTCTTGGTCACTGCTGGGAATGAACTTCTCTATACCATCAGCCCATCGATAAAATATGTAATCTTCACGTGTCTTATTTCTGGGACAACAATAAAATCTTTTCCCATAACTATTTTTTTTTGTTATGCATTGAGAACAATGCATACCATAATGATAGTACATAACTCTTGAAGTACTTGATAATCTTGAGCTCATTTTTTAGATTGTAATATATTATACTTAATTGACAAAATTAGACTACATATGCAACAAAAAAAGAAATTATATATAAAAGAAATATGCAACTCTAAACATCAACCAATCCTTAATGTATCTCCAATAGTAGACATCAACCAGAAGACATTCAAAATGTTAGTTACATATACTCTATGAGTTCACTAAAATATCTATTATCTCTTCTCTTAATTGGATCATCTTATGAACACACTCTTCGTCGGTTGTGTTGAAGTCATTCACACCAAAATCTTCCTCAAACAATAATTTTTCCGTTCAGTGTTGGAACGCTTTTACAGGTATGCTAGTTAGATCTTCATCTAAGGCTTTGAAAACCACAGTGCTGTGATGAATGTCTCTATATAAAATTACGTAGAATTGACGACGACGCAATTGCTTTTATCAGTTTTTCCAAGGAATATGTTGGCATATCTAGGAGTATGACTCAATTTTTCTTTCATACGTCGAGTGCTCTCTCAATAATACGTCATAATCATCTATGTCGTTTGTTGAACATTTCTTTTCTCTCTTTGATTACTTGACTATTGCACTCAAAATCAAGAATGTGATATCTTGTATCAGGGAATGACTTTAAGANAGAAAGGCGTTCAACCTACTCCTCCTTCCTCTCAACATCGCGAAAGGCCGCCGATTCCTCCTTTCTCTCAAAATCGTGAAAGGCGTTTGGCCCTGAGAGCTTAGGGTTTGTTGTTTGTGTTTGTTGCTCTCTTTCTCTTCCTCTTACTCTTCCGAATTTAGTATATAAAAAAAAAAAAATTCAAATATTAGATACATTAAAGCAAAAAATTTTGAGGTGCATGTATTTAAATGACTCAACCACCATGTTAAAAGGTTTACATAAATAGCACTCGATTCTATGTATTTACACATTTAACATCTAAATATTAGTTTTTACACATATATGCATCTTAGCGATGCATAAGAAGGTTGGTTCATTTTTTTTAAATAAAAGTAGTTGTACTTTTGATGTCATATGGTAGAAATTTGATGGTATATTTGTAATACATTAAAATTTGGTGGTATATATATGAATGCCCCTTTTTAATCTCAATCGCAAAACAATTACGCACAACTCGTGCCCTAATTTCGCCATATCTTTCAATCTTATTGGGATTCCTCGTCCCTCGAACTTCGGCCTTCGGCAATCTCCGAGTAAAGCATCTCTACTCTCTTGCCCTCCTCATTTCAACATTGGCCGGTCTTTGGAGCTACTAATTACTGTCAACCGTCGACCACACTCTCGACCCACTCTCCCAACGACCGACTGCCGGTCGCTCGATCTAGGGTTATCTTTCTTTAGTGATCGCCAGGGTGCCACTTTCGACTGCTCTAATTACATTCGGTAAAATTATTTCCATATCCCAGTTTTTAATTTGCTTTTTCTCATTGATTTGTAAGCAGTGGTTAGGGTTCCATGCTTGAGGATAATCACGATTTGGTGTCTTCTTTAGCTTTCACGATTTGGTGTCTTCTTTAGCACTAATTACATTCGATAAAATAATTTCCATATCCCAGTTTTTAATTTGTTTTTTATCATTGATTTGTAAGCAGTGGTTAGGGTTCCATGCTTGTGGATAATCACGATTTGGTGTCTTCTTTAGCTCTTTTTGATGTGATAGATATGAAACCTCTGGGTTATATAAATGCAAAAAGTTTAGTTATTTGATATGTATATACATAAGAATTAAGTGGTATGCAAGTAAATGCCTCATCTTGTCTGTATGCATTTATATAAGCAAGCGCATAATTTCCGGGCTGTGTGATATGGAAGTTAAATGATATTTCTCATTGTGTGATGGGAATGAATTTACATACAATTCCAACTTTTTATTCCATATAACATCTAAATTTCAATTTTTACATACATGTCGCATCACTTGTACATGAAAAGGTATTTCTCACTTTTGGTAAGCTACAATGGAACTAATTTTGATATGATATCGAAGATTTAAGTGGTATAACTGTAAAAAAAATCAATTTTAGGTGTTAGGTATCTAAACTTATAATAATCGGATGGTATTTATGTAAATGCTCTAAAAAACCACATATGTTATTCTTAGGAATTGGGCGGTGTATATGTAAATGTATGAGCATTGGTGGTTTCTCCATATGTATTTGGATGATTTGAACACATACAAGTACACTTGCATTCATATAACCACTTCTATTCCTCATGACTATGTGGTTTTCAACATTTTTTATATTTTTAATTATATGTTGCTATATTTGGCATGGTAACGACATTGTGCATGTTATATGTAATGTGTATTTCTATGGTGTTGGTTTTTGCAATTTTATGTAGAGCAATACAACAACAACAACAAAGCCTTAAGCCTTAATTCTCATTAGTTGGAGTATTTTGAGCCAAATTTAAGATGCCTTTCTATCAAATAAATTTTGTAATGGAGATGACTTAATAGTGCTAATATTGTGTTGTTTTGTAGAACGATAATTCTATCAGGTTTTGAAGTAAAATTCTCAGGTTCAAAAATCCTTCTTTAATTTCATTACTGGAATATTCAGTAGTATTAGATACACTAGATAAATACTCAGGGCCTTTATACTTACTTTCTCGTCATTAATTGTATTTAAGATTTTTTAGTTCTTTTAATAATCCTTTTTTTTGTTGGAATGCATTTTCTATTTTACTTTGTTTAATCTCAAAACTATTAAGCAGTTCCTTAATTCCAACAATTTTTCTTGGATTTTAGGACCTGTTATTCCTTTCTGATTTTTTGCTTCAATAACTTTACGAAATAATTCTTCTTGAGATAATTTATATAATCTATATGATCAACAAGAGATTTTAGAAGATTATTCTTTTCACTCAATTTTTCAGATATCATAAATAAATTTTTGAAATGTTTAAGTGGATTTTGATACAGACTTCAGACAAGTTTGTCAACAGATTAATCATTGTATTAAGTTACGCGTGATCATTATGAACACTATGAGGATATCTTTAATATACAAAGAAGCAAGTTAACCTGTTTTTATCAGAAAAAAAAGTATCATTTTGATATAATTTTCAAGTTCCAGATTCAAATAGTTAAAGCGTTTCGTAAAAAACCCGTAATGGAAGAACTCAACTCTTGATCGAGAAACCATGTTGTATTAAATGGGAGTTTCCAAATCTTAAAAGATTAGTTTGGAAGTAGAAATCAAATGACGAAGTGACTTAAAAATTCAAAAAGAAAACTTAGAAAGCCTTTTAGATAAACTTAGGATGTGCTTGGGGTGGTTGCTGCTATTTCNGAGTGTGCAATAAATAAGCATTTACCAAGCAGTCAAAATCCTTTACGATTTGCACGACCTCAAATATATTCATGTCAGGTTTCACGATGATTTCATCATTTAACATAATAATAGTTATAGGAAGATTGATACCCGTAGAAGTAATAGAGGGGGGATGGCTGGTATAATTTCACCTCTAAACATTGGAGCTGCAAAGCACAATATTGAGTTTCAGCATCAAACATCATCTACACTATTATTGAAATTTTAAGTGATTTTTCATTCTCACGTGAAATATTACCTGAATGGACTTTGGATTAGATAAATATATGGGCTTTCTAAAGAAGATTATCCTCTTAATTATCCAGATACCAACTACTTTATGATTGTCTTTTGTGATTTCTATTATGGAAAACTTTTTTTAAAAAAATTGGGCCTTCTAAAGAAGATTATCCTCTTAATTATGCAGATACCAACTACTTTATGATTGTCTTTTGTGATTTCTATTCAATATGCTTTACTGACAACAATTATGTGCTTAGCATCCAGAGGTCCAATTTTCTACCATACTAATGGCTACTCACATTTTGCAAGAACGAATATTATTTGCATAAAATGAGATTTTTGACTGTTTCAAAGATGAATGAGTAGTTTAATTACTTAAAAGTTTTTATGAGGAGGCACTCTTTTTTAAATGCTTTCAATCATTTTAACCGTCTTCTAACAATTGAACTTGCAAATTCACTANATCAAATTCGCCATGAGGAGTTGCGCGAAGCTTATACATTTGATGTTGGAAAATTAGGATAATCATAATGACTATATCAAAAGGATATGGAAGGTGAAACTTATTTGATTAGTTTTAATTAATAAAGATTGCTTATGATAAGGGGGTTTGGTTTCTGCAATTCAAGAGCAATCAATGATATGTGAGAAAACGATAAGCGAGAAGGAAAGAATGAGAGGACGATGAACTATTAGTATGAGATATTTCATAGCTGGAGGGGGAGATGAGTGGTTGTTTGAAACATAAGCAAGAAAGAAATTGAGAGGATGGAATGGTTCGACTGTGTGGTATGAGGCATGTTGCAAAACTATGAGAAACATGAGGTTGTAGGTTTTTTTGCTAGAAGATGATTACTACAATTAGGGCAGCTAAAATATGTATTTTGGACATCGATTCCTAAATGCGATGATGTGGATGATTTTTCCATTATTGTAGATGTACAAGCATGATTTACCTCTTCTCGAGGAAGTCTACGATGTGAAAATGGTAGAGATAAAAAAAAATGATGACAAAGGATGAGTTGACCTATTAAAGTAAGACCCTTTAGGAAAATAATACAAAATTTGGCCCCAACCTTTTTTTTGTTGGATTTTAATGTCCTCTATGATATGTTCTTGAGATGAATGAAAGGTTTGTTTTCTAATGACTAATAAGAGGCAAGAACTATATTAGATCACTTAGATCTCCCTAGGAGATTAAAAAGGATAGGTGATATCAAAGAAAATTTCATGACCTACACAAGAAGAGGCACACCTATGGATAATGATGTAAGGCCATGAAAGATGTATCTAGTGAGATTTCCTTAAATTTATATTTTACTAGAAGATCTTTCTATGGAACGACACTATTTCAAGTATGAGAAATAGAACAAAAAAAAAGAAAAAAGAAAAAAAAGAGAGAAGATTGGTATTTTGTATATGGTGCAAAATGTTAGTATATTTTCACAAATGTTAGATTGCACTACATGGAATAAGAAATTTAATAGAACATAGAAGGTTCATTATCTTCTTAGTTAGCTTCGACAAGAAAGGGACTAAGACTAGTGAAGCGAGAGCGTTAGTCTTCTTCTTTGTGAATTATGTTCATGCCTCAATGAATTATTTAATGATTCTTAATATTAGGGAAATATGACATTCATATATACAAAAAAGAGCCAAAAAAACATTGATATGATAAAAAATGATGTGAAATGGCATGTAATGGAGCCATATACCCTTTGATATACCAAAATAATAAATGTCCTCTTTTAAAACATGCTTAAATGATGTGGTTCAAGGGCCATTTTGCTTGTGGCCCACTAAGAGGAGATCTTAGAGCAACTGACAGATGATGGACAATCACATGATAATATGTTCTTGAGAGGAGTGATTATATGGAATTTATTGTTTTGGATGTAAGGGATCATATTGCTAAAGGAGACATTCTATCTCTGGAGTGGTGTTAATTTGTAGCATGTTTCAATGGTTGTGATTTTTATGTTTACTTAAATTATTTGCAATACTTATGTTGATTTATATAGATTTGTGTAGGTGAGACTAGCTAGTGGGATGTAGGTTAGATAAAAGTGGTCATTGAAGAGTTTGGAAGGCACATTGAAGTCGTTGATTGGATGAGTCATTATAAGGGTTGAGGTTGGAGAAAATCTACACAAAGAGTTTTGCTTATATGATAAGACGAGTTACTAATAGAATGTCCTTTGATGAAGAGGTTGGGAATATAGAAAGCTTAAGTTGCAAGAAAAATGTTTTTTTTATTGGGTTATGTCAAAGGTCTAGGTCGTCAATTTGGATAGGTGATGGTTGGTTAGCTAGATGTTAGAGAGAAAATTCAAATGCTTCTTAAATGATGGACTCTTAGGTAGTTTGGGTAGACCATTGTTAATACAAGGCAAAAGTTGTTTGAGGGCGATCTAAGTTGTATGGTTTAGCAAGTTGAAGGGATGGGTAGGGATCATATTCTTGTGACCCTTAACCAAAATTTGGCTTGTTACATTTGTAATAGTTTTTCAAAAGGAAAGGTTTCTCAGGTACATAACATAATACTAGGGTATTGGATTACCAAATATTGAATGTGAAGAGCAATATAATATAACTTCATAAGGATGGGCAAGTTTATCCTATGAAGTTTTGTAGCCAAAATGGGCTTCATTGGAGATTTGGATATACAATGCATGATGGCACCAACCTTCTTGAGAATATTATATTAGGATGCTTTATTAATTTTAATGAGAAAGAGTTAGTGCGGTGGCATTGAGTGTTTTCAAAGTTGAGTTGCTTATTGTGAATATCAAAAAAATTTTTAGGGCGAGTAAGATTTTAGAAATCACATTAAGCTTGATTCAAGTGGGTTTAATTTTTTTTAGAGTATAGAGATGAGAGATACCTTTCTATTGATATATATACATTTGATACATATTATAGGAAAACACACTATTTTCATACACACACATACACTCTTGAATAATATATATGCTTCTATTTATTATACTTTAATCTTAGTCAATCGATTAAAATATAAGGCTAAGAATCAATATAATTATCGTAGTCCCATATAATGTAAAATTCAAGAAATTCAAAATAAAGTCTCTACAGTCCATGAACCATTTTTGGATCTTGATTTTCTTTTTTCTTTTTTCTTGCTCTCTAGCCTCTATTAACTACTACTCACACTAGGGTTGCTCATCTTTACAAATTCATCTCTTTATGTTATTGCATACATCTCCCTTGAAGTGATGATGAAGCAGCCAACACTTAATCTCTTCATTCACTTTATGTGCAACCATGCCTCTTCTTTCCCTTTAGCTTTATCCCATTCACCTTTACATTATAGGTAGATGACCATATTGTGAGACTTGAGATCAACCTCTTTTATTTATTTACATTGTGCTTGAGATATTATTTTTTCCTTAAAATTTTATAAATTAATAACATATTTATGAAATTTTTTTAAGCTACTCAAGTTATATGAAGGAAGCTATATTACTTGATTAATTTATTTTATAGTTAGATATTTGCTTAAGGATTTGGATACCTATATATGATATATTGAGATGCAAGTCTCATATTTCCCAACCTAACTATCATCACCCTTAAAACAGTTGGAAATACAAAATTTTTTCTATACATAATCTTCTAATAAAATTTTAAGTCATTTTAATCCCTCTAAAGATTCTTACGCATGTGCCCCCTCAACCACCACCAACACATTGACCTAGTCTTGGCTTTTTCTTAGATTCCATGCCACTTAAAATTTTTAAAAAATAATTTCATTAACATTTTTAAACATTACTTATCATTCTCAAGTAGTTCCATAATGTGTATCTTCCACTAAAAAAAATCGTAAATTCAAGTTCTGAGTAAGAGCTATAGAGTTTTGTATAATATAAACAATCAGTTGGCTCTTTCCTTTCATCCACCATCTCCAATCTAATTATTTCGACTTCCTAAGTGTACTCCCTACATCCTTTGTCTATCATTAAAGTGAAAGTCATAGATCAACCATTTTTAGACTACAATAATTTTGATTCCCAAGCAAAATCTTGAACTTTAGTGAATTGAAAGTATGGTGTGCATCAACTTGATTTCACTAATTAACACTATAAAAGTAAGAAAATAATTTTTTTCATTATCCAAACTCTACCCTATTAAATCAATGAATCCACATTTCAATAAATTAAATTATAATATGTTTGTTGGGTTAAATAAAGTCTTTTTTTGGATTTAACTTTTGTTTCCTAATTAACTACCTCCATTATATAGTTAGTTATTTTTACATATTGGTGTAGGTGTGATCCACTTTCAAAAAATAATTTCCTATCATTTGAATGTGGAAATAAAATTTTCATTAAAGGTGCACTTGATTATGGGATAAACATGATTGATTGCATTTATTATCATGATTAAAAACTAATATGTGTGATTTTTCAAGGCTAAGGTTTTTATTTCATAGGTATACTTCATTATTGGTTTAATTAATAATATTATTAATTTCATCATTTCATTAAAAAAACATTTAGGATCATTAATTACCAACTAAAATGACAAAAGGTTTGGTTAATTCTTTAAGCCATTAAATCAACAACTTATAACTTTATCTAACATCCAATATGCTATTCCTTTTCATCCAACTTCATACTGATAGTGTTTGATAGATCATAGTTGGTTGCTTATGTAATCTTGTGTCATATCTCTTCACTATGAGGGAAGTCATGATCCTAAACGAATCCTGAAAACATCATCAATAAATTCTTAAGGAATACATAATTGTTTGAATATTTTATGCTTATATCATTTCATCTCCCTATTGGAAGAGTCAACCTTGTCTTACACCTAAATTAATTTGATGTCAAAGGCTTGAGGAAATCATAATTTTTTTATTGTGTCCACCTCCTTTCTTGCGGTAGCCTTTCATATACTCTCCGAGGACACCCCATCCTCTGTGAACATGATCTATGGGTGTAAATCCAAGAGCATTTGGCCTGAGTCTCCCCTTTGGGCTCTTATACATTTATCCCTTATAAGGGATTTATTACTTCTTATTATTAAATTTTTGGGCCATCTTTGATGTAGAAACCTTATAGCACTATTATCTCATCAGCACTTGAACCTATAAAAACTAAGGCAACCTATGTTTCACCATACTGTTTTACTCTCTCATCGATTATAGATATTTTTCTCCTTTTATGGTCATGGTTTTATTCATTATATTTTATCGATCACTATTAGTGGATCTTCATTTGTTATTTCATAGGTCTTTTCTCAAGTCCAATTTCCTTCTATAATTATTCCTTAAAGTTTATTAGTCGACCTTTAATGATGTTGCCTTCTCAATCCCAAGTGGTGCTTAATTTTTCTAAGGCTCCTCTAATTTTCTTAATCCCAAATTGACACACATCCATCACCTCATTCTTGTTATTACTTGTTAATTTTTTTGTAGTTCATATGCTATGTAAGTTTTTCCCTCTCTGCTCAGTAATCTTAACTCAATTCACTAGAATTTAATAATTCAACAACAAAAAATAATCTTTATCTTTTTAGAACAAGTTTGCTTTCATCTTTTTTAATGAAAAAACGTTTATGCACTATCATAGATATTTCTTCATTAAAAGAAGAGGATAGCCACTTATTGGAAAAAAAATTTATGGGTCACTATAACAATGAAGCATAATTTCATCTAATTTATGATTGATAGGTGACTTATTTGTTGGGCTTATCAATTATTGTCATTCATCATAAGACTTTATTTCTAACCATGCTATATCATACTATTTACATAATGCTTAAATTATAGATGAGGCCTCCCAATATGTCTGTTAAATGGCCTCCCCATTTTGCTCGTTCTGTGGAGTCTACTATCAATCTGTTTTGTATCTCATTTTTCTGATCTTCTTTATACTATTTCAACCCATCTATCATATTCTCCTTATCTTTTTTTTTTTGAAAGCCTTTAGAAGTGGGTGCCACAAAATTTTTTTAATTAGCCCTTTATGGCTAGAATCTTAGTGGAATTAAATGTCATAACTCTTTTTATAAGAATGTGTGATTTTGATTTCATCGTTTGGATATTGTTGTACTCAAATTATTTTCTATTTAATATATTTTCCTTAAAAAAACTATCAATTTGCTTTTGATTTAAGTTAATATATTCTTAATNCTGATTAAAAACTAATATGTGTGATTATTCAAGGCTAAGTTTTTTTATTTCATATGTATACTTCATTATTGGTTTAATTAATCATATTATTAATTTCATCATTTCATTAAAACACATTTAGGATCATTTATTACCAACTAAAATGACAAATGGTTTGGTTAATGCTTTAAGCCATTAAATCAACAACTTATAACTTTATCTAACATCCAATATGCTATTCCTATTCATCCAACTTCATACTGATAGTGTTTGATAGCTCATAGTTGGTTGCTTATGTACTCTTATGTCATATCTCTTCACTATGAGGGAAGTCATGATCCTAAACGAATCCTGAAAACATCATCAATAAATTCTTAAGGAATACATAATTGTTTGAATATTTTATGCTTATATCATTTCATCTCCCTATTGGAAGAGTCAACAATGTCTTACACCTAAATTAATTTGATGTCAAAGGCTTGAGGAAATCATAATTTCTTTTATTGTGTCCACCTCCTTTCTTGCGGTAGCCTTTCATATACTCTCCGAGGACACCCCATCCTCTGTGAACATGATCTATGGGTGTAAATCCAAAAGTATTTGGCCTGAGTCTCCCCTTTGTAATCTTATGCATTTATCCCTTATAAGGGATTTATTACTTCTTATCATTAAATTTTTGGGCTATCTTTGATGTAGGAACCTTATAACACTATTATCTCATCAGCTCTTGAACATTATAAAAACTAGGGCAACCTATGTTTCACCATACTGTTTTACTCTCTCATTGATTATAGATATTTATCTCCTTTTATGGTCATGGTTTTATTCATTATATTTTATTGATCACTATTAGGGGATCTTCATTTGTTATTTCATAGGTCTTTTCTTAAGTCCAATTTCCTTCTATAATTATTCATTAAAGTTTATTGGTTGACCTTTAATGATGTTGCCTTCTCAATCCCAAGTGGTGCTTAATTTTTCTAAGGCTCCTCTAATTTTTTTAATCCCAAATGGACACACATCCATTAACTCATTCTTGTTCTTACTTGTTAATTTTGTTGTAGTTCATATGCTATGTAAGTTTTCCCCTCTCTACTCAGTAATTCTTAACTCAGTTCACTAGAATTTAACAATTCAACAACAAAAAATAATCTTTATCTTTCTAAAACAAGTTTGCTCTCATCTTTTCTAATGAAAAAACATTTATGCACTATCATAGATATTTCTTCATTAAAAGAAGAGGAGAGCCACTTATTGGAAAAATTTTTATGGTTCATTATAACAATGAAGCAATGCATAATTTCATCTAATTTATGATTGATAGGTGACTTATTTGTTGGGCTTGTCAATTATTGTCATTCATCATAAGATTTTATTTCTAACCATGCTATATCATACTATTCACATAATGCTTAAATTATAGATGAGGCCTCCCAATATGCCTGTTAAATGGCCTCCCCATTTTGCTCATTCTGTCGAGTCTACTATCAATCTTTTTTGTATCTCATTTTTCTGATTTTCTTTATACTATTTCAACCCATCTATCATATTCTCCTTGTCTTTTATTTTTTTTTGAAAGCCTTTAGAAGTGGGTGCCACCAAAATTTTTTAATTATCCCTTTATGGCTAGAATCTTGGTGGAATTAAATGTTATAACCCTTTTTATAAGAATGTGTGATTTTGATTTCATCGTTTGGTAGAAGTTTAAATTTATAAATATTTTCACTCTACTATTGCCTTATCTTTATACATAAATTATTTCAAATTTTCTAGTTTTATCTTGATTTAACAAATTCCAAATATATTGTGCTAAACCTTACACTTATGTTCATAATGATTCTCTTTATTGATTGGTAGAAAGATCTACCTCATTAATTTAGATATATTTCGAAAGCTCAAAACAGAGTTATAATTCTTTTCTAAAGATAGTGGTTAATGTATTGATCCTTGCTAGACTTTTCGTGTTGGTCAATTCATTAATTGTTGAAATTTATGTTGAGAGTACACTGGAAGTTTTTGAAATAGCTCAATTTTATCATATTTATGCATAAAATGATTATTATTTATATTTTTTTTATTATAAAACTATCACCGTATTTTTTTTTTGCTAAGCTTCAAGATAGATAATCCAATTACATATTATATTTCTTTTTCTATGCTATTATTTTATTTTTATTTTTGGTTCAATAATTATTTGTTAATGATCTTGTTGTACTCATATCATTTTCTATTTAATATATTTTCCTTAAAAAAACTATCAATTTGCTTTTGATTTAAGTTAATATATTCTTAATCATGCATTTTATAATTGGGAAGAAGTATGATGGCTATATATAAAGCTATCATATAAATTTTATATTACCCATTCCAATTAAGCCAACTTAAGAAATTGGCCCCATCCTAGAAATCTGATTCACCCTCTTATGTCACATATAGTGATCATTGGCCGCTACTTTATATATGCTTAAAAATATAAGATAAATACGGACGTAATAAATATTTAATAATTGTAAAGTCACACTTATCAATGCAAGTATACGTATCACTCAAGTAATATAGGGCTCTAATGGAGTCCTAGATATCGATCACACAGGGAGTGGTTTAGAACTACGAACTAAGATTTTAGAAAAATAATACTTTAATCGCAACAACGAAGTTCAATTTGCTTATCTGTCACTAATAGGCAATTGAAATCACAACAATGAAATTCAATTTGCTTATCTGTCACTAATAGGCAGAGAAAAGCAATACTTAATCACAACAATGTAATTCAAATTGCTTATCTGTCACTAATAGGCAAATTGAAATAAATATGTAATTTTGAAGTTCAATTTGCTTATCTGTCACTAATAGGCAATTGAAATAAATATGTAATTTTAATAACTATTAAATAACTCACATTATACTGATAAGGTTTTTAATGTGATATTCAATATATAAGAAAGCATCCTTCTCCTTGTCGTGATACTAATGAGGGTTTAAATGTGATATTCAATATATAAGAAATCATCCTTCTCCTTGTCAAGAAATTNCTCCTTCGTAGGAAGGATAATATAGCTATGACTGATAAAGTATGCATACCTATTATACACTAAGCCAAAAAAAAAAACAATTATATCTATGTTCCTTTTGAAAAGCCAAATGTTGACCCATTTTTTCTTAAGTGAACTGTTGGTCTTACTTTATGAAATTATATGGATTTTGCTTGCTACATCCTATCTTTAGTATTATCATTTATAAATGTCACATTGGCACTAACACAGTTTTCTTAGGCTCCATGCACATATATGATATTTAATTAAAATTATTTTGGTGAACATATTAATATTATATTTCAAACTTATTCATTATATTTGTTTACCAATAATATTTATCCTACATAAATGTGCCTTACCATATAATAAGTGAAGATTTAATATTACTTAGGGATCCTACATTACATGATTATAGTCAATGATGCCTTTTATCATATGATTTGATCCTCTTTTTAGTGCATCTAATGTATTGAAGATAAAAAGAATAATGAGTTATGATATTTTGTAACTAATCCCTTAGGAAAATATGTTGAACTACTTTTGTTGGCATTATTATTTGAATGATTACCTCTACTAATAGATGCTCCTCTACCTATTTTAATTTATAAGTATACTAACACGTACTAGCATTTCACCACCTTATATACTTGCTGAAATTGAGTTAAGGCTTAGATTTTTATAAGCAATCCACATTAACTTGATAAGAGTAATGATCTCTTAAGTGAATGTAAGTTGATGTAGAATTTTAATCTAACTTTAAAACCCACAATATACAATCAATTTTAAAAGCCTAAGACGTGATCAAAGCTAGAAGATCATCTTTAAGCAAATATCAATAAAAAGAAATAATATGAAACTTAAAAAATTATAATTAAAATTAAATGTTAAATTTCAAAATGTTTATCCAATTTTTTTTAAGCAAATACCAATGAGTTTTTTATTTTATTTTATTAAATTTTGTCTTGATTAAAAATTCAAATTACTAGTCAATTTATGTGCTCACTGTTGGCATCACTTTTGATGTCATATGTGTGGGATGTCCACCTGAGTGCAATGGGACCTTGCTTCATGCATCTGTCATTTTTCGAACTATGTTTGAGACTTTAACCGACCCACAATTACACAATTATTTAATTTCAAAGATACAACCAAAAGCTAGACCCAATTTATATTTAGCGGCTAGTGTGCAAAATGAAATATTATATAAAGATGATAAAAAAAGATTCTCACAATAGGGGTACTATGCAAATATATGTATTGTTTCAAGTAATATAAGATTTTTAAAAAAAACCCCACTATCAATCCCACGAGAAAACACCAAAACTCTTATAAATTTGACTTTAATAAAACCTACTATTAACTATAAAAAAACTTATATATGAAATGATCGCAAGTTTTTGATAAATATATTATCCTTTAGAATTAAAGGAATGCTAGTATGCTAAGAAAATGTAAATGTAAATGTAAATGCAAGACTGTTAAAAAGGGTTTTTAAAATGCTAAGTTACCCTACTCTAAACTAATAATGTATGAAGAGTTTAAATTTGTATAAAACATTCTTCCCCTTGCAATGAGTTTATAATTAGTTTAGGAAAATAATTTTAAAATATAACTAAGTTATTGTATCAAATAAGAGCAATTCTATTCTTTACCCTCGGTCAAGTGTATAAGAAACATTGGTTAATCTAGTGTTTGGTCCCTAAACTCATGGTTAGGTTGGGAAGATACTAGCTCTCACTCTAGAGTTCCCACTTCCCCTCCCCTGAGGGCTTACGTCTCACTTTAGTTTTCAAACATATGGACCAAATTGAGGATTTTAATCTGTCACCCTAAATTCTCCAATTCTACGTCCATCAAAAGTTATTTCTTTATTTATTTTCACTTAACCTCATGAACTACATTCTCATCCATAAGACTAAATGTGATTCTTACTGTGTTGGAACATAGCCCATAATAATGGGCCACTATATTTTACAATGAATTTTAACAAATCAATTGGTCAGATGGACGAGTAAATGAAGCATATAGTTTGAATCATCACAATTTGTGGAATTTTAAAACACTTCTACTAAACTACAATCTTGCACATAATTATTTTTTATTACGGGGAGAATGACAAAGGAAACTATTCAGATTTTATGGGTAAGAAAAAAAACACATGAATTTATAGATAAATAAAAGTTTATAAGACAAGATAAAGTAAAATAAACAAAGTACACTACTTATCTTATACTCTTTCCCAAGAAATCCTTCAAGTTCCTTTGAATCACTCACTCTCCTTACAATTCACTCTAAACTTACTTGGAATCTGTAGTGAAGAAGATATCTGTTACTTCTCTTCTTCTTCTCCAAATCTGCAGTAAGCCTTCAAGACATTCTCCTCTCTAGGAAGAATCCACTTCTCTACAATAGACTCCCTTTTCTTCCTAACAAATGTCTCACTTTTGAAACTCTAGAAGTCTCTTTAAATAGATCTCTCAAAATCCCCATGATTCTCTTCAAACACTTTTTCAAAATTTATCCAAATTCAATTGATCTTTTAGATAACCGTCACTAGCGCCTATGCACCGGATTCGGGTGCCCAGGCACTTTGCTCTCTGTTGTTTGGTGCCAGATCAACTTTGGCCATTTTGCTTCATATGACTCCAATGCTCCATTTGCTCCATTTACTCCATTTAGTATACCTACAACCAAAAACATTAAAAATGCCTTTCATTAAATCACAATATCATTAAAAATAGGCATTAAATGTATAAATAAAAGCAACATATTTTAGGCATGTCAAAATCCCCCATAATTGTTAAATGTCCTCAAGTGACTTATTTCCTCTAAAAAATAATTTAACATGTTATAATATGTGGTAGTGAGTTTCATTAAAGACCTCTCTATAGTTTTGTCTTGTAAATGTGGTATTCATGACTTTAGGAAAATCTTAATATTTTAGGTTATAAATAAGGCATAAAAATATTTTGCAATCAAGTCTAGGAATTCTAATTCTTATACTCATTTCAAAAGTTAATTGTAGTTTGAAAAAAAAATATGATTCTTAAAAAAATAATAGATAGAATTTGAGAAAAATCTACTGGTAAAGGTAAACTAATATTGCAGAAAATAAAAGCTCAAAAAATGTAATTAAGTCTCTTTCTTTAAAATGATTCAAGTGAACCCGATTTTTAATTAGGCATCCCCTCAAACTTCTCCTCACTTTCACATATACTTTTCTTTTCTTTCTTTCTTTCTTTCTTTCTTTAGCTTTCTTTTCTTTTTTTACTTTTAGGATCATTTTCAATTCTTTTTTTTCTTTTTCTCAGTGAGGATTACTATATCTGGTTCAGCCTTTAATGATTTTGAACATCACTGTCTTCCTCTTAAAGTTAAAAACTCATCACATTTCCTTACTTTGATGATTTGCAATAGTTTTTTAAAAAATAATTTTTCATAGAGTCTCAATTCTTTAAAGTATAGATCTAAGATTCTTAGTATTTCAAAAGATAATTTCTTTCTTATTTTAAATAGTAAAATTATAGTCATATTCTCTTTTACTCAATGTCTTAATTCTTAGAACTAACATTTATCACCAAGAATTTACTTAAGTCTTACCACAACATTTTTATAAAAAAAAATACAGTTCTCTGAAAATAACACCACATACCTCATATTACTTTAAAAGGAAATTTTCTTTGAATATAGTTTCTTAAGGACAAATAAATTTATGATAGGAAGGAATCCTAAAGCAATGCAGTACTAGATGTTGTGATCCTCAACCTATAGAATGTAGTGTGAATCATTGCGATAGAAAGGAGATCCTAAAGCAATGAGAAATCGGATGTATGAACCCTCTTTCTCTAAAATTTAATGTGATTCATTACAATAGAAAGGACTCATAAAGCAATGTGGTTTCAGATGTGATCCTCAACCTCTAAAATTTAATTTGAAAGATTGCAATAGGAGGAAATCCTGATGTAATGTTAAATCAGATGTAAAATCCTCAATCTCTAGAATTTGATTTGAAAGATTGTGATGGGAGGAGTTCCTAGAGAAACGCAAAATCTGATGTTGTGATCCTCCACCTCTAAAGTTTAATTTGAACCATTGCGATAGGAAGGAATCCTAAAGCAATATGGTATCAGATGTTGTGATTCTCAACCTCTAAAATTTAGTTTGAACCTTTGCGAAAGGAAGCAATCCTAAAGAAATGCGGTATCAGATGTTGTTATCCTCAACCTTTAAAATGTA
Source organism: Phalaenopsis hybrid cultivar (assembly GCA_002079205.1). Classification (NCBI taxonomy): domain Eukaryota; kingdom Viridiplantae; phylum Streptophyta; class Magnoliopsida; order Asparagales; family Orchidaceae; genus Phalaenopsis; species Phalaenopsis hybrid cultivar. The sequence goes on from JXCR01143468.1 coordinate 135,775, forward strand.
GTGTGAACCATTGCGATAGGAAGAAAATCCTAAAGCAATGCGAAATCGAATGTATGAATCCTCCTCCTCTAAATTTTAGTGTGAACCCTTGGGATAGAAAGGAAATCCTAAAGCAATGCGAAATTGGATGTATGAATCCTCTTCCTCTAGAATGTAGTGTGAATCATTGCGATAGGAAGGAAATCCTAAAGCAATGTGGAATCAGATGTATGAATCCTCTTCCTCTAAAATGTAGTGTTTCCAATTTGTGGGAAATTTGTTGAATTTGTGAAGATTTTCGGAATTGAAGTTTGAAGTTTGAGTTTCTGTTGTTATGCTTTGTTTATTTCATCTCAACATCTTTCATTTTCTCTTATGATTATTGATTTCATTTTGTTGATTTGTTTCCTTTTGTTTATTTTGTTATTTTATGAGTTTTCTTTTGTTGTATTATCTTTTTCTTTTTGTTAGGATTTGGACCTAGTTTCAGGCAAGGATGACATTGGTGCTTCGAAGGACAAGCCTTTGTATTTGAAACATTATGATGCAGAATACCTCTCGAGTTATCATCCACTGACTGAAGACACATGTTAGAGAATAACCCACTCTTTAAGGTGTTATCGGTATTAAATTCCTTCAAATACCTATAAAGATGTGCTATTTCTAAGGACACCACAGCTGAAGAGATCGCAACTTTGTAACTTCATTTGTAGCAGTCATTGTTTTCTTATCGCCGATTTTCTAAAGGTGGCTCACCTTGTCTTTGAGAGTTTTTGTTGACACTCTTGAATTGAATTTGGAGTTGAGATTTTCTGAGTGTAGAAAAATATGGCTTCGGGTTTGCATTTCAATTAATTGATAATAACATAGCCCTTCACTTTAGTTCTCTCTTTCTGTGTTTAAGCAGATTTCAAAATTTTAACCATGTGATAAAAATATCTTTTATTTTCCAAAGATACTTTTGAGCTAATTAATAGCCAACCAAAAGACAAAAGATAGCTTAACATTTTCTTGAATATAATTTCTGAAGAATTTTCTTAAGAGAGCATTTTAAGTCTTATTAATTAGGGGTGGATTAAGACACCAATTTTTGATTATATGTCCACCTCAAGCTTATTCGCTAGAAGCATTTCTTCTCTCCAATTTTTTTTTTTTTTTGTATCAAGTCTTTCACAAATTTTCTTTTCTTTCTATTCCATTGAGAATTACTATATCTGGTAGAGCACATTTTAAGGGTTTTGAATGACTAAATTTAGACACCAATTTTTTATTTTATGCTCACCTCAAGCTTCTTCTCGAAGGGGTTTTTGTTGACATAATAAAATTTTTATCATTTTTCCTTTGCTCCTTTTGTTCTCTTAAAATTACTATTTAGGGCAGAACATATTTATTTTAAACATTTTGAATGTCCAAAATCCCCTAATTAATAATTCTCAAATATTGCTTAATATGAATTCTGAGATATTATAATTCATTCAAATCCAGGATCCAATCACTTGATAGGAGATTAAAAGGCTTAAGATATGTCAAGTCAATTACTCATATTTTAAGCACACTATTTTATTTTGAAATTTTCTTATGACCCAGTCTGCATTCTTATCAATTAGGGCTTGAGATTAAAGTGAAGGACTCGATTATTAGGACATTAATTTCATTCTTATCAAAATCATAGCTTAACATGTTGAATCAAAGCCCCAAAAATCAAGTCATGGTAAAATGTCTATGCAAATGGAGAATCAAAATAAGGAAAACAAAATTTAATTAATTAAAAATAAAATATGCATTAAATGGACATGAAAATATTTCCACATTGTTCTCCTCTGTTTACTTAGCAAAATGGTATTTTTATTTTAATTTTATGACTTTTCTTCACAAATTTATGAATTTCTAAAGTTCTGGGGTTTAAATAAATAAGAAAAGGGACCTAATTTCCTACATATCATACCCAGCCTCGTACGCGTCGAATGGACACCTGTTGCCACGAAATTAGAGGCCGCTATCTAATTCAGCTCCCCTGTTCACGAACCGAAGCACCATCCGACCGCATCAGAGCCCTCCATTTAATAAACACGCGATCCAACGACTACGGGTCATCATCCCCAAAGCTTTAGCCCGAGAACCGTCCAACTTCTAAGTTTAATATCTCTCTCGATACTTAACCAAATTAAGAGTGGTTTGTTCCTATAGACTTGTCTTGACTAGGAGAACATATCAATACACTTAATCAACCCTTAAATCAACACTATGAACATGAAGAATCAAATGAAGTTCGGTTTAGGGTTAGTGTTCAATACCTTGGTCCAAGAGGGGAAGCCTCGATTGGATGCTTGAAAGCTTCATGAGGGTCCCAAGAACTTAGGGATGGAGCCTCAAGCCCTGGTGAATTGCTTAGATATGAAATCAACCAAGGCCGATTTGGGGTGTTAATCAAAGTCCACCTTAGGGTGCTCTGGTGATTGGGCTTTTGTGGGGGGTCTTCGTCTCTCATTGTGGGGATGGTGTGGGTGTAATTAATTTGAATTTCGTTGAGTATTTGGGGATGTTCTATTTTGGCCTAGGAAATAAGCTCCAAAATTGAGTTCGAGCAATGGATTTGAGTGGCTAAGGATGGTTGGGTTGAAATCAAGAGGTCTTGAAGAAACTCTGGAAGCAATTTGGCAGTCTCTCCAAGGAATTTCAAGTTCTCTCCATTTGGCCATGGAGGGTGGGATTAAATAGAGGGGGAAGGAGAGGCCACCCGGGGCAATTGGTGGGTGCCCTAGGTTGCTTATGTGGATGCCAACAAGGTGCAAAAATCCATCTAGGATGAGACAACTTGGATGGGTTTAATTTTGAAGTTTAGCCATGGGGGACCATTTGGCCATGGCTTTTCCGGCAGCCAAGGTGGCCGGCCGACCAGGGAGGGGTCACCATCTGACTCAGGGAGGTCAGAGCTTGGTCTTGGTGAAGTTAATTGGGTTTGGCCATGTTTAAAGGCATGGGATTGAAATAGTATGGGGAAAAGACCATTTTGGGTCAAATTGGGTCAAAGCATGGTTTGGGTTGGGTTCAGCCACCAAGGTTGGTCTTGGGCTGAAGAGGATCAGATGGGTCAGCTAAATTGGTGTGGACAAGTCCCCATCCAAGTGATTTGGTTAAGTATGAGGCTTAGAGGATTCATTAAAAGGGTTAAAATCTTTTTTAAGGAGACTTAAAGTGGCTTGGCCTCTTGCCATTAATAGTTTGATGATGTGGCATGGCCCTCATGGCTTGCCTATGGCTTGGGAGTGGCTTCATGGCTCCCCTATGGCTTGGCTAATTTTCATGAGAAGGGATTTTGGATTTATTTGGTTTTTTAGGTGAATTTTGGCTTTATTATTGATATGGAATGATTTGATTTTGAATTTAGGACTTTAGGAATGATTTTAATCAAATGGATGATGAAGAGAAAGAATTATCACGTGGGCTTTGGATTTGGGCTTTTGAAATTAAATGTGGTGGGCTTGGGCTTTTGAATTTAAAATTTATTTTGGGCTAAAATTTTGGCCTAATTTAATGATGAGTTTGGTGTAGGAATATATCATGAAGGCTTTGGAAGAATCTCAAGTGATTTTGAATTAAATTAGGAGGGTAATTTGGGGAACTTAGACACATGGTCAAAATTGGGGCTTTTTGATTTGGGTAAAATTGGGCTTGAAATTTGGTTAAATTGAGCTTAAATTTTATTTAGATTAGGATTGAGGATGTTGAATTTTAATTTGGAATTGAAATTGGGCAAGATTGGGGTCAATTGGGCCAAAATTGGGGTTAATTTGAGGACATTTGGGTCTTTAAGGGCAAGTTGAGGCTTTTGGTCAAATTGCATTAATTTGGTCAAATTGGATCAAATTGATGATAAAAATATTAAATTGAGAGTATTTGGGATAATTTTGGTATTTTTAAAATTTTTAGGTCATGAAGGGCATTTTGATAATTTTGGCAATTTTTTGGGATATTTTGGAAATTTGGTGATTTTGGTAAATTTTGCTTAACTTATGTAGTGGTGAGGGGTTTGAGATGATTTTTGGACAAATTTGGTTATTTTGGGTAATTTTGAAAAAAAATAAGGTTGTAGGGGTATTTTGGTAATTTGGTGATTTTGGACCAAAATAGACCAACAAGCTATGAAGCCATACTAAACTAATAGAAGTCATATGAGGACTCATTTTGGATGCTCAATGTGCAGGTTCTAACCCTCTTAGCCAAAAACTAGGGGTACAGGGTCATCTACCTGAGCTTTTTAAAAGGAGTAGGTGACCAACTTTAAGGGATCTTAGGGTTTAGGGTATGTGAGAGAGTGTAGTGTGTGCAAGTTAGCCCCACCAAAACTAGATCATCTAAGGTTAGTCTTAAGTTCTGACCATCATATGGGGGACTCCCCTTGAGCTCCCCCATTCTGACGCCACCTACTAGTGCTAGAGGTTAGGACCAACATGTAGAACTTCAAGTTGAGTAAAGAAGAATTTGAAATTTCTAATGGTGAGAGTTCCTTTTCTAGTCCTCTAGAAATAGTCAACAGAAAAGTCCTATGGCTAGACCCTAGGCTACTAAAGAGGAAAAGCTAGACCTCAACCAAAAATGAGATCAACAACAATATCTTGCCCCCGCTGAAAGCCCTTTTCAATAAGTCTAGTCTTATACCTTTTACTGCCACCAAACACAATCTTCACCCGGTACACCAACTTGTTGTGCAATGCCTTCTTTCTTGGTAGAAGTTCTGCCAGCTCCCAAGTCTGATTCTCTGGTAGGGAATCTGTCTCCTCCTTTTTGGTCAGCTCTCACTTGCTCGAATTCTCATCTTGCAAGATTTCTTCATAGCTCTGTGGTTCTCCACCATTTGTCTGTACAAGGTCAGGTTTTCCTGCATTTGGCGCTTTGCCACTTTTTCAGGAAACTGATATTCTTCTGTTTCCTCATATTGCACATCTGACTAATGGGTCCTCGCCTAAGCAAACCTGTAGTCATATATGGTGTGTTAGTTTTCTTACCCCGAGCCAGTACTAATGCTCCTTTGGTAACCTTCCAGGTGCTATCTGAGAACACTACCGAATGACCACCCTCATTGAGCTGTCCAATAGAGATAAAATTTTTCTTCAACTTAGGAACATGTCTGACCTTTTACAAAGTCCATTTGCTCTTGTTAGGGGTTGCAATATCAACGTCTCCCATCCCCACCACGTCCAGAGCTTTTCCATCAGCCAGATATACATTCCCAAAGTTACCTGCAACATAATTTCACATTAACTCCCGACGAGAAGATGTATGGACGGAAGCCCCTGAATCCAGTATCCATTCATCAACAGAACTGTGAACTACCAGTAATAGTGCATCATGTATTTCTTCATATACAACATTAGTGCCATCATTCTCTTTCGTCTTAGGATTCTTGCAGTTCCTTTTTTATGCGGTCAGCCTTGCAACAATTCCAGCAGGTTGCCTGCTGACCAGACTTTGATTTTGATCTTCCTCTATTTGAGTTCCCGTCTTGTGATCTCCCTATGGATCCAAAAATCAGTGCCGAACTCAATCCCGAGATCTCACCAGAATCTTTCTTGCGCACCTCCTCAGCCAAAATCAAATAAAAAATATCATCACATTTCAGTTTGGATTTAACTGCAGAATTGCTAACTACCATCCTCATGGCTTCCTAACTATTTGGCAATGATGCCAACAAAATCAGCGCACATATCTCATCTAGAGTGTAAACGAGCCGAACACAAGCGAGCCCAGGCTCAGCTCGTGTTCGGCTCGTTTTTATTTCAAGCTCAAAAAGTGTGTTCGTGTTTGGCTCGTTTTCTTAACAAGCCGAACACGAGCCATTCACGAACAAAGAATCATTTTGACAGCCATAGTCACATAGCCATAAGATGTTAAGGATTGATGCAAGATTTAAAACATTATTTGAATTTAATTTAATAATTTTATTCTATTTTCTTCATTAATAATTTTAATTGATTATAAATCTTTGTAGCCTTGTAGTCAATTAAATTTTTAAAAAATACTACTCATCAAAGATATATATATAATTGATTAGTAGTATTTCGAGCCAAAACAAGCCGAACACGAACGAACAAATATTTATCCATGTTGTTCATGTTCAGCTCATTAACTTAGCGAACGAGCTGAACACGAGTTGTTCGCGAACAACGAGCCGTTTTGACAGCCCTAATCTCATCATCAAAATCAATTTCAACAGACGACAATTGACTTGTGATAGTATTGAAATCATTCAGATGTTGAGTAACAGAGACACATTTCGTCATTTTTAAGTTGAATAACTTTTTCATCAAATGTACCTTATTATTTGCTGATGGCTTTTCATACATACCTGATAAAGCCGTCATGAGATCTACAGTAATCCTCTCCTTGATGACGTTGTGGGCAACTGATCTCGATATGGTTAATCGAATAACCCCCAGAACCTGTCGATCTAACAGATTTCATTCCGCCTCGCTCATTTTTTCCGGTCACTTTCCCAGTAACGGAAGATGAAGTTTCTTCCATAGAGGTAGTCATCTATATGCATCCTCCAGTAAGCAAAACCCGTGTCATTGAACCTCTCGATCTCAGATGTCATCACTTCGTCTTCACTCATCGTTCTTCCTTAGATTCGAACCCAAGGCTCTGATACCAATTGTTGTGAAAAATGACGACAATAAAGCAAAAAATGGAACGAGATAAATTGCACGTAGAAAAAAACACCAGAGCGACACATATTTACGTGATTCGGAAAATTTGCCTACGTCCACGGAGCTGCAGAGGATTTTATTTCTTCGAGAAATTACACCGTCGAGCACCTCGACGTTTACAAGAAAATCTCTATTTTCTTCTCTTCCTTCCTCTCACTCTCTCTTCCTCTCTTTCTCTCTTAGAGGATTTGGTTTGGTTTTGCTTGGCTTGTGGCTTGGCTTATGACAAACCATAAGAGGCTATTTATAGAAACTAGGAGAGCGGTAGGTGGGAGGTAAGTGAGCGGTATGTGGGTGTGGTAGGTGAGCGGTAGGTGAGATTCTTAATTATGAAGCTAATTAAATTGTGGTGGACCAGGTCTCCACATTACCCAATAGCTCTTACTTAGAAGCAAGGTTGGTTAGAGACTTTGGCAAAAAGTTGATAGGTTGTTAGGCAAAGAGTCCATTGATGATGGTTTGCTGGTGATGGCAACAAGTTCAAGCAAGGAAGATTTTAATTTGTGCACACTTGTGGATGTCGAACTCCTGGCACGCAATTGGAAGGCAAACGATGTTCTAAATATCGTTCTACACGCCAAGAGAGATAATGGTCTTTATGCTCAACAAATTTAAAGGCAATGGCAAGTGTATTCAATAACTATGTGAGAGGAGCGAGAGTCTAGGAGATCCTTTTATGTATTGAAGTGCCTGGATGTAGAAGTATTAGAGCACTATTTAGTCGTGGAACGTTGAGAGGAAAATATTAAGGGACAAGAAACCCAAACTAGAAAACAATGGAAGCTGAAACTTAACCATAGGCACGTGCATGGGAGCTACAAACAACTAAAGCCAACAATAAGGTTTTAGTTGCTATGCCATGAAGCGCTACGTTAGAGAGTTGAATGTGTATATAAGAGAAGACGCCCGTCAACCTTTTTCATTTTGTGACATTTACATACATACCACGGATTTCTTATATCTTTCCATATCTAAAACCTACACTTTCATATTTACACATACCATATTTTTTACATAAAAAATAACACTATCATTAACTTTTACCAAGTGAAATACACATTTTCATGTATAAATTTTTAATAACAAAGTCTAAATGCACGTCCGCACAATCGGTTGCCGAACCACCCCGTCACCCACAAATCAGTTGCACGACGATGTCATGGCTCGTGGATGGCAGTCTGGACGTCCGAGCAAAATAATTTTCTGTTTTGAAAAAAAAACATTTATTTTCTTCGGTTCACTTCTTTGCATTTATAAAAAACTTTATCAAATATTAAAACTTTTTCTTTAATTCTTGAGAATATGAATGAAATTAATTAGGTTTCATTAATATATTACTATAAGCTAAAAAAAATATATTTAATTGTACGTGCATTTAAATCAAGAATATTTTATTTAAAAAACACATTATCGATATTTAGGCAAAAATTCAGTCCTTGACTAAGATATGTAGAGCGTGATGGTGTTTGACAAATGGAGATATACAGTAGCTAGTTGTTATAACAAATGATTATGAAATTATTGCAAAAGTCTGGCATTTTTTATTTTATGATCAATAATGAAAAAAAAAAATTTTTTTCTTATCATAAATATTTTTAAAAATAAAAATGCATATATAATGAAATATAAATATGAAAAAATATTATAAAATAAAATAAAATAAATATAACAAATTTATCATAACATGACAAAACATTTCCTCAACCAAAACTAATATCAATTTTATATGAAATTTGATCAATTACCAAGTGGTTAAATTAAATTTTAATATTTATTTTGAATATTTGAATGATTCTAGATAAACATGGCATACCACATGCATAGTTGGTCGGCTTAGAGCCTTCTTCAGCCCTTAAATAACCCCCATATCACTATTCAAAACTCTTTTATATCAACACCAATAAATACACAAACTAAGATTTCAACTAAGAATGAGCCAAAGTATTCACTTTATGTTTTGTCAGAATTTTTATGATGCATAAAATTCTGAAAAAATTAAATATAAAAAATCTTATTATGGATATAATTAATTAAATATTTTTTACTTAATTATTTAATTAATTAAAAAATCTTACACAAAGCTCAAGGTAATGGAGCAGTTGCATATACAAAAGGTGATATACTTTTTGTTCAATGTCAGCTTCAAGAGAACGAAGAACATTATCTGAAACACAAAAGTGATTATGAAGAGAGTTTGAATAAGTCTCTAGTGAGCATTCTAAGAGGAGACTAGAGCGTAGAGTTCTTTGCTTATCCTCCGTATTAGTTGTTTGAGCACTGCAAGGCTATGGATCAGGATGATGATGAGGAGGAGGGGGAGGAGTAGTGATTCTGATGTCTTGTTGATTTTCAACTATTTTGATTGTATTAGACATTGTGATTTTATGTGTACTTCTGATGTGGATTTTGGAGTTTTTAGTTTTCATTGCACTATTATTTTCCTTTTACTCCACTTCATATATATATTGTGCTTGTGTGTGAGAGTAGTTCCTTACATTGTACTTTTCATGCTAAACCTATTTTTGAGATTTACTTACTGCTACACACTTATTTTTACCACTCGTACCTATTTTATTTTCATGTTTAGAACCCTATGATAGATAATTAATCTGTAATTTTTTCTCTCTTCATACTTGTTTTCTACCATAATGTTTTAAACTATTTAAAAATTCAAGTTTGGGGGAGGGAGAAAAACACTTTTAAGAACTAAACTTTATTTGTGCTCAAATAAACTATATTTAAAAATTATTTTAACATAGCATGTGGTATTTAGTATTATTTAAAAAAAACTATATTTTTTATTCTATAAAATGTTATAGTTAAACTTAAGTAAAAATTCTTAGTGATTAAGGGAAGTTCTAGAGTTAAGATATTTAGTATAAAAGTTTAGGAATATGCTTTCGCTATTCAAAGTAGGAAAAGTTGTATTTTTGAAACTCTAAGGATCTTAGATTTACACTTTAAAAAGAATTTGAGACTCTATGAAAAATCATTTTTATACTAAAACACATTATTAAGTTAAGAAATGTGAGAGTTTTTTAACATTAGGAAGAAGATGGTGAAGTTCAAAATCATTAAAGGCTATCCATATATAGTAATCCTCATATGAAAAAGAATAGAAAAGAAATGATTGAAAATAATCCTGAAAGAAAAAGAAAAAAAAGAAAAATCAAAAGAAAAAAAAAGTAAAAATAAAAATATGTGAGGAGAAGCTTGAGGAGATGTCTAATTAAAAATTGGCTTCACTTGAATTATTTTGAAGGAAAAAACTTACTTACACTTCTAAGTTTATTCTTAATTTTAAATGTATTACTCAAACTTTGTACTACCAGAGTTATCATATAATTCTATCTTTTAATTCTTCTAAGATTCTCAAGTTTGACAAATCACAATTATTTTTTAGATGAATATAAAATCAGAATTCCTAACTTAAGTACTAGATACTCTTACACTTTAGTTTTATCCCAAGTTATTGAAAATTTTTCTAAAAGTTTAACTATCACATTTATGGCACAAAAGTATGGTAATCCTTAATGAAACCCACTACCATAAGTTAAAGTATTTATTTTACAAAATAGATGAGTTACTTGAGGATAACTAATGTTTAATATTGGAGGGATTGAGACGCCTTAAAATGTGTTTATATATATATATATATATATATATATATCGATAGAT
>JXCR01143468.1:146249-159189 GCA_002079205.1 Phalaenopsis hybrid cultivar
TATATATATATATATATATATATATATATATATATATATATATATATATATATATATATATATTATGCTCATTATTAAGAATATTACGCTTTAATGGAAGATATTTTTTGTGTTTTTTTTTTATTTCAGGTACAAGAAATGGAACAATTGATATTTTTTGAAGTGACTCCTAGTGATTTTAAGAGCTTTATTTAAAGGAACAATTGATTGTTCAAAAAGGGTGAGTGTGTGTGGTGTTGAAGAAAGGCTTTTGATTTGTGGTGAAGAGTTTAGGAGGAGGCGTGAGGCTCTCTTGTGTATGTTTTGGTGTGAGTGAGATTCTTTGTAATGTGTTTTTTGGTGTGTCTATTAAAGTAGGAAGTCAAAGGAACTTCAGAGGATTTTCTTGGGGAGAAGTCTCAAATAAGTACTTTGTATTTTTGTTTGAATTTTATTTTGTTGTGAAGACTTGGATTTTTAATATAAATCATGTTTGTTGTCTTATCCCCATGTATTTGTAGTAGTTTATTTTATCTTTCTCCTTGCAATAAGAAGTAATCATGTGTAGGATTAGAATTGTTTAATATTTCTCTTATTTCATACTTGTGATAATATATTACTTCGTACTTCATTTACATCTTCAATCTGACCAATTGGAATGTTAAAACTTGTTGTGAATCTATAATGACCTAAGAGGGGTATGTGTTCCTAAACTAGTAAGAATCACATCAATCTCATGAGTGAGAAGGTAATCCATTGGTTAGTGCAAATACATAGGGAGATAATTTTTTATGGGTGTAAATTGGTAATTCTAGGGCGACAGACTAGAACCATAACAAATTTGATATAGAGTTTGGAACCTAAAGACCAATTAATCTTATAGAGAAGGCACAGTGAGTAATCTAGAGATGAGAGGCTAGAACCTATCCAACATAACCTGAGATTTAGGAGCTTAACTTTAGATTAGCTAATGTTCTTTATGCATTCGGAAAAGGATAAAGAATAGGATTGCTCTTATTTTGCACAAAACTATATTATAACATTTAAACATTTGATTCCTACATCGATTTATGAAGGGGAATGAACTTTCATATAATTTAAATTTTGCTTCATAAAATTAGTTTAGAAATACTGCATTTTCTTTAAAACTTTAAAATAAAATTAGTAGGAATTTAGCGACCTTGATTTACACATAAACTTGCTGCCATATTTCCTAGATATTTATTTAAAGTTCAAGTAAAGTTTTTCTAAGTCATAAAAAGAGTTTTGGATAAAAAGAGTTTCACCTTCTTTGTGGGATCGATACTGGGGTTTTTATTAAAATCCTATAGTACTTGAAACAATACGTGCACTTGCGTAGTACCCATAGTATGTAAATTATTAATCAAATTCTAAATTCTATAACATATATATTGTGCACACGAGATGCTAAAATAATTGGGTCAAAATTTTTATCATCTTTTCGAAACTAAATAACTACATAATCGTGGGTCGAGTTAGTTGATGTACATAGATATCTCAAGCGTGATTTTGAAATTAGTTTAGTTAGTTTAAGGCTAATAATTTAATTGTGCTAAATATTTTAGATACTAATATATCTAATATTATTGAAGTTTATATTGATAAGTATTTTAATGTATTGATAAATATTATTTAAAGACAAACCTTCTAATGAGGCAAACCTTCTAATTTCGCAAATATTTTGCTAAATAACATTGATTACTACTTTAATTTTTTATTTGTTTCCTTGATTTTAAAGCTAAAAAAATTAAAATATAGCTTTGTTGCTTGATTAAATTGATTTGAATCTTATTGATTTAAAAGAGTTCTTTTTAAAGTCTCAATCATGAATAATAATCATAAGGTTGTGTTTTTTGTTGTGATATAAATGTGGTTGGATTTGAAAAAATGGTTGATTTTATCAATTTCAAGTACTTGAACACTTACCTAAGAACTAAGAGGGGTAATTCAATTGTACTTTATTGCATATATCATAATTGAATTTACTTGTGTCAAATTTTTATCTGTTATGTTATATTTATCATGATTATACTCATTTTGTACCTACTTTATTTAATATAATATTCATCACTTAATTTTATAGATATTATGAAAATATGTAATAGTTTTCTTATGATATTGCAAATTTTAGATTAGATAATGTTATTTCTTACTTACAATAAAATATATTCAAATCTTAATTTAACATAGTTTGTACCAAGCTTGAGCCTTGTCCGAATTAGGTTTGAATATTATTTTAACTCTACTTGAACCCATTTTATTCATGTTTATACATTATGTAACTAAACTATAACAATGATTAGAAGTATCAGGTTGTTCTTATTACTTAAAAATTTTACAATTGCCTGAAGCAAGTACAATTCCTTATATAGCTTTACTAATTATTTTTTCAATTATATAATGCTAACACAGTCGGCACTATTTTTGGTGTGGGGTTTGCCCGTAAGAAGCTGTCGGTCATCGGAATTGAAATCCNACTTCGAAGTCCCACGTTCTCCTCGCCTGAGGGCTAACATCTACACTTCAGCACCCAAATGATAGGACCAAATTAGGGATTTTCTTCTGTCACTCTAAAATCTCCAATTCTACGCCCGATAATATTATATCTCTATTTATTTGCACCCAACTTCCAAGGGCTTTGACCTCCCTGAATCTTGGATGTAATCTTCACTTTAGCTGTAAAACTCAACATATTTTGACAAATCAATTGGCCAGATTGAAAGTAAATTAAGATCGAAGTGAAAAGATCATCACAATTTCTTAAACATTATCTTGGCTTCACCAATTCAAATCACATTTTCACAAATCTCGAGACAAGGAGAAAGACAGAGAAAACTACTCAGATCTCATGGGAAAAACACAACAAAACTCGAAATTCATATATAAAATCTGTCACACAAACTACAACAAGTAAATAACTTATCTCTAATTTCTCCCCAAGAACACTCCTCGAAGTTCTTCTGAATCTCTTTTTACAGCACACAGAATTCCTCTTCGAAGTAGCAAGGAGGAAGAAATCTCTCACTTTCCCTCCACTCTTACAATCTCTCGAAGAATTCTTCACAATTTAGACTCTCTACACTTGTTTCACACTTTAATTCTGAGTCTTCCCCCTTTATTTTTGGCCAAAAATAGTCTTTTAAAGTTATGGATGAGCTTTCCTAAGAGTTGCCTAAGCATCCATTCAAAATTTGGCCTTATCCAAAGCCTGATTGGGCATAACAGCCGACCTTGCCGTCGGCGGCCTCAAGGGCGTCGTCGGCGAACCTTCTTATTGAATTAATTCTGGAGTCTCGAGAAAATCTCGCCGTCGGTGGGGTCGATGGCGTTGTCGGCACCCTAGTTCAATTTTGCACATTTTGGTCATTTTCGCTCCAAATTCGTTACTTTTTGCATCTTTTTACTCCAATGACCCTAATTCATCATTCTTGCAACAAAACATAAAAAATATCTTTCTTTAAAGTGCAATATCATAAAAAATAATATAAAATAGGTATGAAAATCTCAATATATTTTCCTTTGGTCAATCATCTCCTTCGTAGGAAGGATAATATAGCTATGACTGATAAAGTATGCATACCTATTATACACTAAGCCAAAAAAAAAAATCTATGCTTCTTTTGGAAAGCCAAATGTTGACCCATTTATTCTTAAGTGACCATACTCTTAAAGCTCCTTTAGTGAACTGTTGGTCTTACTTTATGAAATTATATGGATTTTGCTTGCTACATCCTATCTTTAGTATTATCATTTATAAATCTCACATTGACACATTTTTCTTAGGCTCCAAGCACATATATGATATTTAATTAAAATTAATATGGTGAACATATTAATATTATATTTCAAACTTATTCATTATATTTGTTTACCAATAATATTTATCCTACATAAATGTGCCTTACCATATAATAAGTGAAGATTTAATATTACTTAGGGATCCTACATTACATGATTATAGTCAATGATGCCTTTTATCATATGATTTGATCCTCTTTTTACTGCATTTAATGTATTGAAGATAAAAAGAATAATGAGTTATAATATTTTATAACTAATCCCTTAGGAAAATATGTTGAACTACTTTTATAGGCATTATTATTTGAATGATTACCTCTACTAATAGATACTCCTCTACCTATTTTAATTTATAAGTATACTAACACGTACTAGCATTTCACCACCTTATATACTGCTGAAATTGAGTTAAGGCTTAGATTTTTATAAGCAATCTGCATCAACTTGATAAGAGTAATGATCTCTTAAGTGAATGTAAGTTGATGTAGAATTTTAATCTAACTTAAAACCCCCAATATATAATCAATTTTAAAAGCCTAAGATGTGATCAAAGCTAGAAGATCATCTTTAAGCAAATATCAATAAAAAGAAATAATATGAAACTTAAAAAATTATAATTAAAATTAAATCTTAAATTTCAAAATGTTTATCCAATTTTTAAAACTTTTTTCAACCTTTTATTTTCTATTTCTACATAGGATACCAATGAGTTTTTTATTTTATTTTATTAAATTTTGTCTTGATTAAAAAGTCAAATTACTAGTCAATTTATGTGCTCACTGTTGGCATCACTTTTGATATCGTATGTGTGGGATGTCCACCTGAGTTCAATGGGACCTTGCTTCACTCATGTGTCATTTTTTGAAGCCCAAGCACTATGTTTGAGACTTTAACCGACCCACAATTACACAATTATTTAATTTCAAAGATACAACCAATAGCTAGACCCAATTTTTATTTAGCGGCTAGTGTGCAAAATGAAATATATATAATGATGATAAAAAAAGATTCTCACAATAATGGTACTATGCAAGTTTATATATCGTTTCAAGTAATATAAGATTTTTTTAAAAACCTCACTATCAATCCCACGGGAAAACACCAAAACTCTTATAAATTTGACTTTAATAAAACCTACTATTAACTATAAAAAAACTTATATATGAAATGATCGCAAGTTTTTGATAAATATATTATCCTCTAGAATTAAAGGAATGCTAGTATGCTAAGAAAATGTAAATGTAAATGCAAGACTATTAAAAAGGGTTTTTAAAATGCAAAGTTACCCTACTCTAAACTAATAATGTATGAAGAGTTTAAATTTGTATAAAACATCCTTCCCCTTGCAATGAGTTTATAATTGGTGTAGGAAAATAATTTTAAAATATAACAAAGTTATTGTGAAAATAAGAGCAATTCTATTATTTACCCTCGGTCAAATGTATAAGAAACATTAGTTAATCTAGTGTTTGGTCCCTAAACCCATGGTTAGGCTGGGAAGATACTAGCTCTCACTATAGAGTTCCCACTTCCCCTCCCCTGAGGGCTCACGTCTCACTTTAGTTTTCAAACATCTAGACCAAATTAGATATTTTAATCTGTCACTCTAAAATCTCCAATTATATGTCCACCAAAAGTTATTTATTTATTTATTTGCACTTAACCTCATGGACTACATTCTCATCCATGAGACTAAATGTGATTCTTACTGTGTTGGAACATAGCCCATAACAATGAGCCACTTCATTTTACAATGAATTTTAACAAATTAATTGGCCAGATTGACAAGTAAATGAAGCATAGAGTTTGAATCATCACAATTTGTGAAATTTTAAAAGCACTTCTACTAAACTACATTCCTACATATAATTATTTTTTATTGCAGGGAGAATGACAAACGAAACTATTCAGATTTTATGGGTTAAAAAAACACATGAATTTATAGATAAATAAAAGTTTACAAGACAAAATAAAGTAAAATAAATAAAGTACACTACTTATCTTAAATTCTTTCCCAAGAAATCCTTCAAGTTCCTTTGAATCACTCACTCTCCTTACAATTCTCTCTAAACTTACTTGAAATCTATAGTGAAGAAGATATCTGTTACTTCTCTTCTTCTTCTCCAAATCTGCAGCAAGCCTTCAAGACATTCTCCTCTTTAGGAAGAATCCACTTCTCTACAATAGACTCCCTTTTCTTCCTCCCAAATGTCTCACTTTTGAACCTCTAGAAGTCTCTTTAAATAGATCTCTCAAAATCCCCAAGATTCTCTTCAAATAATCTTTCAAAATTTGTCCAAATTTAATGGATCTTTTAGATAACCGTCACTAGCGCCTATGCACCGGATTCGGGCACTTAGGCACCGTGCTCTTTATTGTCTGACGCCAGATCAACTTTGGCCTTTTTGCTTCATATGACTCCAATGCTCCGTTTGCTCCATTTACTCCATTTAGTGTACATACAACCAAGAACATAAAAAATATCTTTCATTAAAGCGCAATATCATTAAAAATAGGCATTAAATGTACAAATAAAAGCAACATATTTTAGGCATGTCAAAATCCCACATAGATAATTGTTACATGTCCTAAAGTGGACTTATTTCCTCTAAAAAATAATTTAACACGTTATAATATTTGGTAGTGAGTTTCATTAAAGACCTCTCTATAGTTTTGTCCTGTAAATGTGGTAGTCATGAATTTAGGAAAATCTTAATATTTAAGGTTATAAACAAGGCATAAGAGTATTTGCAATCAAGTCTAGGAATTCTAATTCTTCTACTCATTTCAAAAATTAATTGTAGTTTGAAAAAAAATATGAATCTTAAAAAAATAATAGATAGAATTTGAGAAAAATCTACTGGTAAAGGTAAACTAATATTGCAGAAAATAAAAGCTCAAAAAATGTAATTAAGTCTCTTTCTTTAAAATGATTCAAGTGGAACCAATTTTTAATTACACATCCCCTCAAACTTCTCCTCACTTACACATATACTTTTATTTTCTTTCTTTCTTTCTTTTTTTAGTTTTCTTTTCTTTTTTTTTACTTTTAGGATCATTTTTAATTCTTTATTTTCTTTTTCTTGGTGAGGATTACTATATCTGGTTCAGCCTTTAATGATTTTGAACTTCACTATCTTCCTCTTAAAGTTAAAAACTCATCACATTTCTTTACTTTGATAATTTGTAATAGTTTTTAAAAAATAATTTTTCATAGAGTCTCAATTCTTTAAAGTATAGATCTAAGATCTTTAGTATTTCAAAAGATAATTTCTTTCTTACTTTAAATAGTAAAATTATAGTTCTATTCTCTTTTACTCAATGTATTAATTCCTAGAACTAACCTTTTTCACCAAGAATTTACTTAAGTCTTACCACAACATTTATTTAATAATAAAAATACAGCTCTCTGAAAATAACACCACATACCTCATATTACTTTAAAAGGAAATTTTCTTTGAATATAGTTTCTTAAGGACAAATAAATTTATGATAGGAAGGAATCCTAAAGCAATGCAGTACTAGATGTTGTGATCCTCAACCTATAGAATGTAGTGTGAACCATTGCAATAGGAAGGAGATCCTAAAGCAATGTGAAATCGGATGTATGAACCCCTTTCTCTAAAATTTAATGTGAATCATTATAATAGGAATGACTCATAAAGCAATGTGGTATCATATGTTGTGATCCTCAACCTCTAAAATTTAATTTGAAAGATTGCGATAGGAGGAGATCCTGATGCAATGCTAAATCAGATGTAAAATCCCCAATCTCTAGAATTTTATTTGAAAGATTGCGATGGGAGGAGTTCCTAGAGCAACACAAAATCAGATGTTGTGGTCCTCCACCTCTAAAGTTTAATTTGAACCATTGCGATAGGAAGGAATCTTAAAGCAATATGGTATCCGATGTTGTGATTCTCAACCTCTAAAATTTAGTTTGAACCATTGCGATAGGAAGGAATCCTAAAACAATGCGGTATCAGATGTTGTGATCCTCAACCTTTAAAATGTAGTATGAACCATTGCGATAGGAAGAAAATCCTAAAGCAATGCGAAATCAAATGTATGAATATTCTTCTCTAAAATTTAGTGTGAACCATTGTGATAAAAAGGAAATCCTAAAGCAATGCGAAATCAAATGTAAGAATCCTCTTCCTCTAGAATGTAGTGTGAATCATTGCGATAGGAAGGAAATCCTAAAGCAATGTGGAATCAGATGTATGAATCCTCTTCCACTAAAATATAGTGTTTCCAATTTGTGGGAAATTTGTGGAGTTTGTGAAGATTTTTGGAATTGAAGTTTGAACTTTGAGTTTCTGTTGTTATGCTTTGTTTGTTTCATCTCAACATCTTTCATTTTCTCTTATGATTATTGATTTCATTTTGGTGATTTGTTTCCTTTTGTTTATTTTGTTATTTTATGAGTTTTCTTTTTTTGTATTATCTTTTTTCTTTTTGTTAGGATTTGGACCTAGTTTTAGGCAAGGATGACATTGGTGCTTCGTAGGACAAGCCTTTGTATTTTAAACATTATGATGCAGAATACCTCTCGAGTTATCATCCACTGACTGATGGCACATGTTAGAGAATAACCCCCTCTTTAAGGTGCTATCGGTGTTAAATTCCTTCAAATACCTTTAAAAATGTGTTATTTCTAAGGACACCACAGCTGAAGAGATCGTAACTTTGTAGCTTCATTTGTAGCAGTCATTGTTTCCTTATCACCAATTTTGTAAAGGTGGCACACCTTGTCTTTGAGAGTCTTTGTTGACACTCTTGAATTGAATTTGGAGTTGAGATTTTCTGGGTGTAGAAAAATATGACTTCGGGTTTGAATTTCAATTAAATTCTAATAACATAGCCCTTCACTTTAGTTCTCTCTTTCTGTGTTTAAGCAGATTTCAAAATTTTAACCATGTGATTAAAATATCTTTTATTTTCCAAAGATAAATTTTGAGAAGATTAATAGCCAATCAAAAGACACAAAATAGCTTAACATTTTCTTGAATATAATATCTAAATAATTTTCTTAAGAGAGAATTTTAAGTCTTATTAATTAGAGGTGGATTTAGACACCAATTTTTTATTATATGTCCACCTCAAGCTTATTCCCCAAGAGCATTTCTTTTCTCTCCAATTTTTATTTTTTTTGGATCAAGTATTTCACAATTTTTCTTTTCTTTCTATTTTATTGAGAATTATTATATCTGGTCGAGCATATTTTAAGGGTTTTGAATGTTTAAATTTAGACACCAATTTTTGATTTTATGCGCACCTCAAGCTTCTTCTCGAAGGGGTTTTTGTTTGCATAATAAAATTTTTATATTTTTTCTTTGCTCCTTTTGTTCTCTTAAAATTACTATATATGGCAGAACATATTTATTTTAAATATTTTGAATGTCCAAAATCCCCTAATTAATAATTCTCAAATATTCCTTAATATAAATTCTGAGATATTATAGTTCATTCAAATCCAGAACCAAATCACTTGATAGGAGATTAAAAGGCTTAAGATATGTCAAGTCAATTACTCATATTTTAAGCACATTATTTTATTTTAAAATTTATTATGAGCTAGTTTGCATTCTTTAAAGTGAAGGACCCGATTATTAGGACATTAATTTCATTCTTATCGAAATCATAGTTTAAAAAAATTACCAAAACTTCGTCTTGGATCACTCCTTTCTTAACTGTTATTTTATTGGGGTTTAAGTGTCCGAGTTAGTTGTTTTATCTTTTCCCAAAACCCTTCTTTTTCATTTAATGTGAAGCTATCTGCTGAATGAAGGCAACAAAAACAAAACACTGAACAATTCTGAATCACAACAATTTCTTCCTTTTCTTTATTATGGTGGGAGGGATGAGGAAGACTAGCACTGATCCTGCTAATATCCCCTTTTAACAATAATAGTAGTACAATATTAGTCAAGAGGCATCCCATCAGTTGTCATTTGTGTAGGAGTCAATTGGAACAAACAAATTGACCAAAATCATATTGATAGAACCTTATTCAGGTTCTTTTTAAATATTCTTCCGGGATCGTTATGTCCACATTCTTGAAATTTTTCTTGGGCAAGCCTTTGAAACTGCAACACTCCTCTATGTTGTGTCCAATGAACTTGTGTTACGGTTAATATCATAGATGTCTTTTCTTGTTGACCTTGTCTGGTTTCTTTGGCTTGGGCAACCTGAATTCGGGATTCTTGAACAGATTGCAGTACATCCTTCTTGCTACCTCATCTTTAAAAGAGTATATCTCGTTTGATTGATCGACCATGGTTAGAACTTATCTTTCATTAATCTGGTAAGGTCTATTGAAATGATTGTTGAGCATTTCAATGAGGACCTTAGAAGGTCCATTGACATTGTTTGGCATGTATTTGCAATTGGCGCTTTCCCCTACCAACCACAGCAACTATCCCAAATTTCTTCTCAAATATCTCCATTGGTTCTAGCTCCTCAGACCTTTAAAAAAAACCAAATTGCTTAGTTTCTCCTTGGAGTTTCTTGACTTTTCTAAGCAGCTTCTTGAACATTCTAATTTAAAACCTTTAAGTAAGAAAGCCACTAGACCGGGGATGCTTTTCAAAAGAATCTCAATTGCATGATTCTCCTGCAACTACGGTTCACGTCTCATGCTAGGATTTCTCCAACGTAGGATGTACTCTACCAAGTTCTCATCCAGCTTTGGATTCTCTACCAAAAGATCACCAACAGTGATGTAGTGCCGAACTCTGGCAAACTAGCTGATAAAAATGTTTTCCATTTCTGTGAATGTCTTTATAGAACCATTTGATAGCTTTGCATACCAATCAAAGGTAATTCTATTGAGGCTACTTACAAACTGATGGAACAAAAGTGCTTTGCTACCCCTCCACCCTTGCGTTGCAGCAGTTCACTCGGAAGTGTGCAACATGCTGATAAGGGTTTCCGGTCCCATTGAATGTTTTGAACAAAGGTAGTACGAACCCTTGGGGTATTGGATGGCATCAAACTCCTCTGGGTAGGGCATACCCTTTATAGTTGATCTCCCTCCTTTTTATTGATCCAGGGCCTCTCTCACCTATTGTTCGACCATCTGTTGAATTTCATTTTCATGTATTGGACCCTGAAATGAATCCTTCTTCAGTTTTTCATTGGAGGTGAACCCTTTTCTTTCATCCACGATATGAATGGTTTCTAGCTGGTTTGATTCTGGAGGTGCCATTGGTGGTGACTGCGGATGCCCTTAAATAGTGGCCATAGCAGTCATCATTTCTTTGCTTTTCTTTTTGAGGTGGTTGATCCTTTCATCATGTTGTTTAATGACCCATTGAAATTCTTCCAAGGTGTTCTCCTTGGTGGGTAAGGGAGCATCGCACGAGGATGACGTTGCTCCCATCTCAACAATGTTGATTTCTGCTAATTCATGTAATCTGACACATCATAACTTTCATCATCCATAACTTTTCTTTGTTCTCCAGAAAAATGAACAATATCAGCTTGGAACCACTCTAATCTAGCCTCGATTGATTCTCCTTTAATAACTTTAAGGTCAATTGGAGGTTTCTGTTGAACATCATTTCTTTTGTTGAGTGCTAGTGTAGTTGGGGTAGAAATTAGTTAAAACAATTAGACCAGCCGAAATCATATTGATGGAACCTCTTTCAAGTTCTACCAAATACTCTTTTGGAATTTTTATATTCCCATTTCTAAAGTTCTTCTTGAGTCACTCGTTGAAGCTGAAATAACCCTCTAAGGTATGCCCAAGAAGTCTATGATATTGGCAAGTTTATCTTTTGGTCAGCTTCCTCTGTCCTTTTTGGCTCTGGTAATCTGAATTCAGGCATCCTGAACAAATCTTAGAATATATGTGCTACTACCTCTTTTCTAAAAGAATAGACTTGGTTCAACCACTTAACAATAGACAAACCCTGTTTTTCATCTGTCCGACATGGCTATTGGTGGAATGAATGTTGATTGTACTGTATCAAATGCTAGTAGATTTGTTGAGGTTGCTTGGTTTGGATCTATATTGACTCTTCTACGTGCAGAATTTCCTTTCCTTTGGTTGGTGAAGTAACTAGTGCATCAACGGTGAATCAAGTGGTAGGAGGAGAAACAATCATAGGAGCAGTCCTAACTCTCATAGCGACATACTTTATAGAAACAACAGAGTTCTATTCAACTAACGCCCACTTCAAACTAGGGAATTCTTTAACAGACTTCAAGTTAAACTCTACAATGGGCTCAACAAACTTATTCATTTCAGGCTTTATCACTGCGACGACCACATCCCTGAAATTTGCTCCAACATTGTCAAACCCTTATCTAAATGTAATGATTGCTAGATCAGGCAACTTGTCCCTGTTCACAGCGAACTCCACTCTGGAGCTGAAAGAAAATATCAACTTCAGTGAACATATTATCCTTGTCATTTGAAGAATTTCTGGAAGTCAGTGACGTTCCGTGATTTGCAATTTCAACGGAATACTCAAGTTAATGCACTTGTCCTGTGAACCGGGCAATTTTCCTTTATATATAAATGTTTTTGTTTTAAGTTTCATTTATGTGCATTATTTTTTTGTTTTCTTTTGTTTTATTTTGATATTTTTGTCTTATTTTACTTTTATTTATGTATTCCGGAGAGTATTTTTTATATATATGTATATTAACAGATTTTGCTTAATTTTAGAATTTAAACGGAAGGTACAAGAGTAGAGATTTAGTTTAATTTGACGATAACAAGTCAACCCTGAGAGGCACGAAGTAAAAGTGAAATTTAGGACTCAGTCCGGGACTGACCTCTCAAAACACTTTGCCTAAATGAACCTTGTTCACCAAAAAATCTATTGGGGGTCCGAACCCACACAAAAAGAAAACCCTATAGATTTCTGAACCCCTTTGTTTAAGAATGGTTAAAAAGACAGTCCTAAAATCAAAAAAGAGTTGACCGTATTTGCCCAAGAAAGAAATTGCCAGAGCATGCCAACAAAAGAATGGTAATTTAGACCATGAGGGACATGGACACATTACCAATGTATGAAGTCAAAACCTCCTGATCATAATGGAGGGAGAAACTAGCCCCCAGCCGAGTCGCCAGAAAATTGTCGATCGCCAAATGTGGAAAGATGTATTTATTTTCATATATATATATATA
>JXCR01143469.1:16135-37716 GCA_002079205.1 Phalaenopsis hybrid cultivar
CTTCCTTTGGATTCTACAATAAAATGTTCCAAATTTGAACCAATCCCCTTTCACACCTCTACCTCCAATTTTGTTTAAGAGTCCTACCCTTTGAAATTCCTTGAAGATAAAATTTCTTGATTTTTATCGAGAGTCTTCTTGAGTAACTTTGGACATTTAGGATGTAATTAACTATAGGGGCTTGCCCTTATAGGAAGCATGTCCGAACCCATCTTAATATAATCTATTTAATCTTTTATATTAAATAGAGGAACTTGTCGGCAAATACAAAGGTTTTGCAGACCAAATATTTAATCTTTTATATTAAATAGAGGAACTTGTCGGCAAATACAAAGGTTTCGCAGACCAAACAGACGTCTTATTTTCCTTAGTTTATTTGATCGAGCATCATCCTCAATTCTTGTGTTTATCCTTCGGGATAGATACAAGATTTGAGGTACAGTGCTCTTTCGTTTTAAACTATGAAAAATATGGGGTCTGTTTGATTTTATACTTCAACGTCCTTCCGAAGCGGGCGACGGGATTTCGATTCCAACGACCTACAACTTCTTACGGGCAACCCCACAAACCAACCCGAAATAACGCCGACATGGGTATTTCATGGATTTTGATATATAAAATGTAACTTCTTGATCATTGATGATACACCAAAAATATATGCATTTTTAGACCAATATTTTATACTTATTTTTTGTGATATTGCACCTTAATGAAAGATATTTTGATTTTTTTCTTGCAGGTTGTTGATTTTTAGGACTTAAAGCAAAAAGGAAGCAAAAAGGATGGAGTTTGGATTCAAAATGACATTTTTGAAGAAGTACTCAGCGCCGACTGCACCAAGGGTAGTGCCGACCACACAGAACAACAGAGCAGCTAAAATTTTTACTTAGCACCGACGGCATCAAAGGCAGTTTAACCCCCCATTTCTAGAAGGTTTGATGTATTTGGATAATTTTTGAAGATTTTTTGGAGGCACCACTTGGAGAACAAACCTTGGGCTTTGTTTGGGGCCAAAATTCATCAGAAAATTGACTCCTTTTCACTCCAAAACATTCCACCATGGTCCATTTTCACCATTCTTCATAATCCATCTTCATTCCATCACCATATTGGAGTCCATTAGTGATTTTTATTTTATAGTTTAGAGTTTGTGTTGTGAGATTTAGTGTGAAACTTTATATAAGAGTGTTGGAAAAGGAGAAAAGTGAGAGATATCTTCTTCCTGCTCTTCTAAGGAAAGGCTACAAGGGATTTGCTTTGAGAAAGAGTTTCAGATAAGTTTTGTTTGTTTATTAGTCTGTTTGAACTTTCTTTTATATATGAAATTTGTGTTTTGTTGTGTTTTTCTCATGAAATCTAAGTAGTTCCCTCTGATGTGTAGAACTGGGAGCCGGTATCCTCCTAGCCTAGCCATAGATTTAAGGACTAAACCAAGGATTATCCAATGATTTTCTATGCATTGTATCAGGGTAGAGAATTATAATTTCTTCTATTTGGCACATTATACATTTTATAAACATTTATCTCTTCTCATTTCACCAAAACCTCATTGTATTGGGAAGGATGCTTTTTCACATAAGAAATCTTAATTACATAAACATAATTAGTAGATTAGTATTTACTTTTTTGAACTTTGCATTTCTTTTTTGCTAATAGTTAAGTACTTTAGCTTTGATAACATCTCAACATTCAAAATTAGTGACAGTGATTTCGTTTGATTTTCTGTAAATTTCTTAGTAAAACTTATAATTGCCAATTTACACATTCCCTGTGGGATTGATATTTGAGGCTTAAATAGAAAGTCTTTATTACTTGATAACGATACGTATATTTGCGTAGAATCCCATTATTAATTGCCTATAATTATATATATTTTACACAACTTACTTTTCTTACAGGATCAAGTTTTTGGCACTGTAGTAGTGTCAACTTCATAAATCCTTACTTATAAAAAATTGGGATCAAGTTTTTGGTGCTGTTACGTAGGGAAGGTAACAATTAAATTTAGGTAAATTAAATAGTTTTGATAAATTAGGAAATTTAGAGATAATAGATATGCTATAAAAATATATAAAAATAAAAAAAATACAAAAAATCAAAAATCCAAAAAGAAATTTATTTGTGTTTTTTTTTAAAAAAAAAGAATTTTACTTGGCTTACTTTATTTGTTTATGTGATATATTGGATCTGAAAGCTTATTACCTTACAATTCAGAGTTAGAACGTACTATTAGAAAATTTTGAAAACAATAAAGAGAAATTAAAAATTTAAAAGAAATGGCAAATAATTTGAAAATTGAATAAATGAGAATCGACAAAGACCTTTAAAAATTTTGAGAATCTGACAGCAGATGAACTTCACTTGACTATTCAAAATCTTGATGTTGCTGCTAATTCATTTGAGCTTAAACCTGCTATTATCTAAATGGTACAAAATAATCAGTTTGGAGGATCACCTACTGAAGATCCTAACTTACATCTTGCTATTTTTTTTAGATTTGTGCTACATTTAAATATGAAGGAGTGTTTAATGATGTTATTAGGCTTACACTTTTTCCTTTTTTATTAAGGGATAAATCCAAGGCTTGGTTAAATTCATTAGCAGCTGGATCTATTAGAACTTGGGGAGAACTATCACAAAAATTCTTGACTAAATATTTTCCACTCTAAAAAACCGCTAAGCTTCGAAATGATATTACATCTTTTTGTCAATTTGAAGGGGAATCGATATATGAAGCCTGGGAAAGAAAAAATGTCCACACTATGCTTTACCAGATTGGTTAATAATTCAAACTTTTTACAATGGATTAGTAGGATCATTTAGATCTATTATAGATAAAATGTCCGCCAGATTAGTTAATAATTCAAACCTTTTGCAATGGATTAATAGGATCACTAAGATCTATTATAGATGTTGTTGCGAGTGGATCATTAATGTCAAAACCTTTTGATGAAGCATACTCTTTAATTGAAGAAATGACTACTAATAATTTTTAATGGCCCTCTGAAAGGGTAAATCCTAAGAGAGTAGCCAGTATTCATGATTCTGATGCAATGTCAACTTTGTCTTCTCAAATTGCTACTATTTCTAAAAAGATTGATCAAATAGGAGTGAGTTATTCTCAAATACCCCCAGTATTAGAGGAAAATTCACTAGGACAGATTATTGATACTTACCCATCTTATGAAACTTTAAATGCTATAAATAATCGAAATAACAATCCCTATTCTAACTATTTTAACCCTGGATGGAAAAATCACCCTAATTTTAGTTGGAATAGTTATAACAATCTGATGAATCCATCAAAAAATCTGAACAATCAAGGAAATCTTAATTTTTGACCTTATTATCCTCCAGGATTTAACTTCAATCCTAACCCACAAGTTAAGGAAAAGAAGTTAACAATGTAAGAAGTGATGTTGAATATAGGAAATCAAATACAAAATCAAGGGGTTGCTATTAGAAATATTGAAATTCAATTAGGACATGTTGCTACTGAACTTAGTAACAGACCTTCTGAAATTCTTCTGAGTACTGTGGAAGTTAATCTAAAAGATCAAAATAAATAGCAAATTAAAGCTATTCAATTACGAAGTGGAAAAGAAGTTGAAACAAAAAACCAAAGAGAAACTAAAGTTGATGAAGAGAAGGAAGAAATGAAAAATGATCAACATGAAAATGAATAAACACAGGTTCCTTTAGAAAAACCATTACCTCCGTTTCCTTAAAGACTGAAGCAGAAAAATAAAGATCAACAATTTACAAAATTTTTGAAAATCCTTAAGAAATTAACGATAAATATTCCTTTTGTTGAAGCTTTGGAACAAATGCAAAGTTATGTGAATTTTATGAATGATGTATTAAAAAAGAAAAGGAAGTTTACAGATTATAAGACTGTTGCACTCAGTGAAGAGTGTAGTGCTATTATTCAGAAAAAGCTTCCCAAAAAATTAAAAGATCTTGGTAATTTTACTATACCTTGTGCAATTGGTGAAAAGTTTTATGGAAAAACTTTGTGTTTTAGGAGAGAGTATCAATCTTATGCCCTTATCAATCTTTAAATGTTGAGAAATTTCCCCTACTACTGTAACTCTTCAATTAGCTGATCGATCAATAACTTATCCAAAAGGAGTTATAGAGGATGTACTAGTAAAAGTGGATAAATTTATTTTCCCTATAGACTTTATAATATTGGATATGGAGCAAGATAAAGTGATTCCTATTATTTTAGGGAGACCATTTCCTGTAACCCGAAGAGCTGTAAAAGATGTGCAAAAAGGAGAATTAAAAATGAGAGTTAATGATCAAGAAGTAAAATTTAATATAGAAAAAACTATGAAATATCCTACAATAGAAAAAGATAATGAATTTTTCAGGATAGAAGTAATTGATTATCTGAATAATAAACAATTTAAGAATGAACGTGAAGATAAATTAAAGCAAGGATAAATTTTTGAGAATGAAGGTGAAATAAAAGGAGAAGATTTAGATTATATTCAGGGAAAATTTGAAATGTTAGACTTGTTGGAAAATGATAGTAAAAATCTTAGTCCTTTAAATATTAAACCACCTAAACTTGAATTAAAGATATTACCTGCCCATTTAAAGTATGTATTTTTAGGAGAGTCATCTACATTACCTATTATTATATATTCTGAGTTAACTGAAATTCAAGAAAAAAAGTTGATAGAAATGTTGAATAAGTATAAAAAGGCTTTTGGATGAACTTTAGCAGATATTAAAGAAATTAATCCTTCAATTTGTATGCACAGAATTTTATTATATGAACAATATGAACCTAAAGATGATCCTCAGAAAAGATTAAACCCAATAATAAAAGAAGTTGTTAAAAAAGAGATTTTAAAATGATTAAATGCTGGAATTATATATCATATTTAAAATAGTGCTTGTGTAAACCCAATTAACTGTGTTTTGAAGAAAGGAGGATTGACCGTTGAAGAAAATGAGAAAATTAAATTAATACCAATAAGATAAGTTACTGGTTGGCGAATTTGTATTGACTACAGAAAATTAAATATGGTCACAAAAAAAGATCACTTTCCATTACCCTTTATAGACCAAATGTTGGATAGATTGGCTGGGAATAAATATTATTTCATTTTAGATAAATATACCGGTTATCATTAAAGTCTAATATCTACAGATGATCAAGATAAAACAACATTTATAAGCTCATATGGAACATTTGCTTTTTGTAGAATGTCTTTTGGACTATGCAATGCACCTGCAACATTTCAAAGATACATGATGTCAATTTTTAGCAGTTTTATAGAACATGGAATGAAAGTGTTTATGGATGATTTTTCTCTATTTGGGACTTTGTTTGAGCTATTTCTTAATAATTTAGAAAAAGTTCTGGAAGTATGTGAAAAGTCAACCTAGTGTTAAATTGAGAAAAATGCCAATTTATGGTTCCAGGAGGTATTATGCTTGGGCATAAAATTTCTTAAAAAGGCATGGAGGTAGATCCTGCAAAAATCCAAGTTATAAAAAATTACCACCACCTACTAATGTTAAAGGGGTGAGAAGTTTTCTATGACATGCTGGTTTTTACAGGCGCTACATAAAAAAAATTTCAAAAATAAGTAAGCTGCTATGCCAACTTTTAGAAAAAGATAAGAAATTTAATTTTGATGAGGAATGCATAAAAGTATTTGAATTATTAAAGAAAAAATTAGTTAGTGCACTTATAATAGTACCCTCTGACTGAGAAAAACCATTTGAAATAATGTGTGATGCTAGTGATTGTGCTATTGGGGTTGAATTAGGACAAAGGCACGACAAAGTTTTTAAAGTTATCTATTATTTTAGTAAGACTCTAAATGATGCTCAAATTAATTATACTACTACTGAAAGAGAGTTATTAGTTATTGTTTATGCCTTTGATAAATTTAGTCCTTATTTAATTGGAACTAAATGTATAGTGTATACAAATCATTATGCTATTAAATAATTAATGCAAAAGAAGGATGCTAAACCAAGATTAATTAGATGGATACTTCTATTGCAAGAGTTTGATTTTTCATGATCGATAGAAAGGGAAATGATAATCAAATAGCTAATTATTTGTCTAGAATAGAAATAGAAATATTAATTAATTTTGCAAATGAAATTTTAGAAAATTTCCCTGATGAAATAGTTATATAGTATTGATGAAATGGATGTGCCGTGGTATGTTGACATAGTGAATTATATTGTAAGTGATATTTTACCACCTGATATGAAAAATCCACAATTAAAAAAATTTATATATGATTCAAAAGATTGTTTTTGGGATGACCCATATTTATATAAACAATGTAAATATCTAATTATTAGAATATGTGTGCCTTATGAAGAAACTCAACAGATAACTGAAAGATTTCATGATTCTGAATTTGAAGAACATTTTAGAACAAATAGAACTGCATATAAAATTTTTCAAGCTGGATTTTATTGGCCTACTATTTTTAAAGATGTTAATGAATATATTAAAATGTGTGATGGATGTCACCGAGTAGGAAATATTTCTAGAAGAAATGAAATGCCTCTAAATTACACATTGGAAGTTGAAATTTTTTATGTGTGGGAATTAGATGTTATGGGACCATTTATGCCTTCATTTGGAAACTTATATATAATATTTGCTATTGATTATATGTCCAAATGGATTGAAGCTATTGTTGTACCCAGATGTGATGCTCGAAGTGTTCATTCTTACAAGATATCAAATGCTGAGAGTAATTATTACTGATGGATGATCTCATTTTTGGAATAAGAGAATAAAAAAATTAATCAAGAAATATGATATTATGCATAGATTCTCTACTGCTTATCATCCTCATACTAGCGGTCTATCATAGATATCAAATCGTGAAATTAAACATATTTTAGAAAAAGCTGTAAATCCTTATAAATTAGATTGGTCTGCTAGACTAGATACTGCATTATGGGCATATAGAACTACTTATAAGACTTCTATAAGAATGCCCCCATACAGACTAATATTTGGAAAAACATGCTACTTACTAATAGAATTAGAGCATAAAGCATTTTGGTCTATTAAGGAATTTAATTTTAATCTAAAAGATGCTGGTGAGAAAAAATTATTGCAACTCAATAACTTGAGGTAATAAGAAATGAAGCATATGATAATGCAAAAATCTATAAAGAGAAAAAAAATGAAAATATGGCATGATCAAAATCTATGACATGATCGGATAATTATTTAGAAGAAATTTGAACCTGGACAAGAAGTTATATTATATAATACAAGATTGAGATTATTTTCAGGAAAATTGCAATCCAAATGGTTATGACCATTTAAAGTGATTAAAGTCTATCATTATGGAACTGTTGTTATTAAAGATCCTAACACTGGAAAGGTATTTAAAGTTAGTGGGCATCGTTTGAAACATTATTATGAAGGACACTTGCCTAAATTTAAAGAAGTTTTAATATTAAGTCAACCCAATTATACAAATGGTGTGTCGGGCTAACGACGTTAAACCAAGCGTTCTGTAAGAGGTAACCCATACATATATGTCTATGTATTACTATTTTGTTTGATAAGTGTCTTATATATTAGTAGATAATAATCCTACACAATTGCATTTATTATAAATTAAGTTAAATATTGGATTGGAGAAAAAGTTGGAATTAAATTGAACGAAAAATGAAAGTCACAAAATTTTGGCTAGTGGCGCCGACGGCGCCCAAGAAAATAGACCTCAGTGCCGGCAGCGCTAATCGGGAGAGCCAACGACGGTGAGAGTGGTTTGACGGTTTAGATGACTTTTGGCAGACTTTGATAGGATTTCAGTTCATAATAACCGCAAGGATGTGTTTTTAAAGTCCTAAAAACTTCTTAGGACGCCTAGAAGCTTCTTATTTTTGGATTTCATGCCTTCCAATTCCAGAATTACTTCAAGGTATGAAGTTTTCAATAGAAGGAAGTTTATTAGTTTTGACGTGCAAATATTATATGATAAAATTATTACGAAGAAGAGATTGATCAAGGAGAGAGGATTTGTTAATCATGGATTGATCAATCCAAGTGCTCTGATTGACAAGATCATTTTGCAAAGGCGATGGGAAGTTATGTGTTACACTATCACTGCGGTTGTTGTGGATATAGTGAAGAAGTTCTATGTAAATCTACTTTGAATTACCCAAGGAGTTGTCTTCGTATGAGGTAAGGTTGTATCATTTACTCATGCGAGGATTAATGAATTATATATGATAGAAAATGTTCCAATCTATCATTATAAAAATTTCACTCCCACGCAAGATTTGATACAAGATGTTTATAATTTTTCTGACGGATAAAAGTGATATGTGGGAAGTATGAGATGAAGGATATATTAATTTTACTGGTTCATCACTTAATCCAATTTCGAAGCAGTGACATTTCTTTATTTGTGCAAAATGACCCCTACTATGAAGATTAGTAGAGTCACCAAGGAAAGTGCTATTTTAAACTACTGTATTCAAATAGAAAAACATATTGATATAGGATCAATCATATTTAAATCTGTTATGGGTATTATTATGAATGGGCTAATTTATGGACTTGGGCATCCTTCTACATTTTTTTTGATTTACAGTCAATCCCAAGTGCCATATGAAATTTGGGAAAAAGTTTTACTACCATGGGAGCCCATGATCCCTATTGAGGATCAGTATGTTGGTAATGGAAATGAAGCACTAAATGATATTATGGATCATTCTTCAAAAACTTCAACTCCATTAATACCACAAACAGTAGGAAGTTCGTTTGCTTTGGAGATAAAATTAAAGAAAATTGAAAGGGAACTTCAGAGTATTAGGAATGTATTGAGAGATCTTAAGTACCTTGTTGATCACCTTGGTTGGAGAATGAAAGAAAATTTTGATTATACTGGAACTTTTGAAGCGGGATAAGTTTAGATGTTTAAATAAAATGGGTGGATCGAAGAAAATTCTACAGATCACTTCTTGTACCGATCCTTCTACAACCTATATGTTCATCACCAATCCATGAGAGATGTTAGAGGAGGTGAAAGCACTGCAGATGAATCGAAATGACTGAAGACTTTAGAGTCTCTACT
This sequence comes from Phalaenopsis hybrid cultivar, assembly GCA_002079205.1. NCBI lineage: Eukaryota > Viridiplantae > Streptophyta > Magnoliopsida > Asparagales > Orchidaceae > Phalaenopsis > Phalaenopsis hybrid cultivar. Next base: position 25,225 of record JXCR01143469.1, read on the forward strand.
TGTTTAAGAATATTTATGTATTTGATGTAATTGTGTGGATTTGATTTGATTTGGTTTGGTTTGTTTTTGTTTTAGAATTATGAACTTTGATTATGTGTATAGTTTTATGTAAGAGTTTAATGTTGTGGATTGATTTTGACGCTGATTTATAATTAGTTTTCTTAATATGTGTGAAGGAGTGATTTTTGAAATGTGTTCGTAAAAAGTGTATTTTCATATATAAAAGTTAGTTTGTTGTTGTTTGTGAAAATGATTGTTTGTGAAATGTTTATTTCTGAATTATTGTTAGATAAAATTTGTGTTTAAAAATATTAAAAACCTTTGGAGTAAATTAAAAGGAATTTGAAATTTTGAAAAAATCAAAATAGTGAATTTCGGGCCTTCAGCGCTGGCATGGGCACTGACGGCGCCTTCGACCCGAGAGCGGTAATAACCCCTTTAATTTGTGATTTCCACCTCAAAAACTCCATTTTTACCCCTAAATTCACCTTCAACCTTTGGTTTTCACACCTAAGGCTTGATTTTGGGCAGATTTGAGGCAATTTAGAGGCAAAAGAACTTTAGATTTCATTTTCTCTAGGTATGAGCTACAAAAAATTATTTTTTCACCAAAGATTTTTCTTACGTTGCCTAGATCCGAAAGTTTTGGGTTTTTTTTAGAGATTTTATGAAAATGCTATGGTGAAAAACTTTTACTTAGTGTATTTAAGTTTAAAGTGCTTTACATTTTGATTTTTGGAATTTATTCAAAATTTTATCAATTTTTTCTAGATTTCCTATGACACCTAGATTGAGCAAAAGAAAAAAAGAATATGACGAGAAAAAGTTTGTTAGCTTTAAAGCTAGTGCTCAATTTCATAATTTTCGAGAAAATAAGAAAGTGATTATTGATCAAGGTTTCAAAAATCCAGGAGGAGAAGTTGAACGATTGATTATCGATCGACAGTGGGAAAACTTCTATTATTTTACTGCCGATACGATAGCTGGGATAGTTATGGAATTTTATGCCAACTTTCTGGAGGCTTCTGATGATTTTGTTTTAGTTTGACGAAAAAGGGTGGAGTTTACTCGAAGAAAAATAAATGAGTTTTATCAGTTAGAATATGTTAATAGATGCCAGTATCATTTATTCTTTGCAATAAATGAGGTCTTAGATGAGTTTATTTCTTTTACGACTGGTGAGAAAGGGGCTTGGAAAGTAAAGAATGCAGTTAAAGTCAACTTTCCCCTTTCTATGTTAAATGTATTATCTAATGCCTGACATTATTTTTTTTCTGGGAGGATGATTCCAACAAACCATCATAGTAAAGTGACCAAGGATAGAGCCATCCTGAAATACTATATTCAACAAGTGATGAATATAAATGCAGGCTCTATCATTTATATGAACACTCGATTTATTGCTCTGGGAGAGACCACTAGTGGATTGGCACACCCTACTCTCATTTATACACTCTGTGAGCATGAAAGAGTTGATTTCAAACCTGATGAAGAGAGGATTGAGCCTCAGAGACCGATTGGGCCTGCAAACATTGAGACTTATGAGTCCCATGTTAATTAGAGATCTGGAAGTAAGGCCAGGGATATTCCTTCTACTTCTAGGACCCCAACTTTTAGTGAGCCTAGTTCAAGTGACTCCAATAATAGGGAGTTATTAGACCAGATGATGATTCAACAAGGAGATATTTTAAGGATGGATGATAGGATGCAGAACATGGAGGCCATAAATGCTCATACAAATGATCTGATTTTCCAGAAGTTTGAATATGATGCTGCTTATGATGATGTTTCAGTGAAATACCTGATGGTTGATCATACAATTCGGTTCCCTATTCACCCTGTTTATACTCTATATCAGCAGCAAAAGTTAGATGTTAATGATGATGAAGATGATGACTGGTGATTTTTTTGTTTGATTGTTTGTTTGTGTTATACTTTGTGATTGTATTGTTTGTTTTGTGATATTGTTGAGACTCTATTGTTATGTTGTAATGTGAAATTGTAATGTGTAAAACTGTTTTCATTTTTTGAATTTAGCTTAGTTCTGTTGTTAGTTTCAGCACTTTGTTATATGTATTGTAATTAACTCTTACTCAGCAAATTTTATATATATTATGTGCAATTTAATGTTTTAAGCCTTGTAGTTTTTCATTTTTAGAATTTATTTGTAAAAATCAGAAGCTTCAACAGGTATGAATTTTCTTTATGTATTTAATTGCTTTCTTTCACCCTTTTATTTTTAAAGTTCTTCATGTAAATCTTTTAAAAAAATTTAAGTTTGGGGGTGAGAAAAATTATTTTAAAAAAAGAAAAAAGAGAACTTAATTTTATTTATCCTCACTTAACTATATTTTTAAAAATTTTAAATTTAACATGACCTTTGGTATTAGAGGTTAACTTTGGATAACTATATTTATGGAGGAAATTTAAGTAAACAATTTTCAAAAATAAAGGTTAATTCTAGAGACTGAGATATTTGATAAAAGAGAATAAAACTGTTTTTCGATTTTAAGTAAAAGAATTTGTATTTTTGAAGTATTAAAAATCTTAAAAGATTCATGTAAAAAGAAAAGAATTAAACTTTATGTAATTTTTAAGTTAATATAAATTTGTTAAGTGAAGAAATGTAAAAGTTTTTAACTTTAAGAAGAGGATAATGAAGCTCAAAATCATTAAAGGCTATCTAGATGTAGTGATCTTCACATACATTTTAAAAAAAAAGAGAAGAAGAAAGAAAAGAAAAAGGGGATTAAAAATGATCCTAAAAAGTAAAAAAAAAAAGAAAAAGAAAAAAAGATGTGGGGAGAAGCTTGAGGAGATGCCTAATTAAAAATTGACTTCACTTGAGTCAACTTAAGGAAAAAGACTTGGACACATTTTCTAAACTTTTTATTTGAGTATTAGCTTAATTATTAATAAAGTTTAATGAAGTTCTTTTCATATGAATTTTCTAAGTGACTTTAATATGACAAATTTCAATTTTTATTGAAAGAAATAGAGGATCAGAAATCTTAGACTTAATTAATGAATATCCTAGCACCTTTAGTATTAACTGGAGTTGTTTTAGATTTTTCTTAAGTTTAACTATTGCGTTTAGAGAACTTAAATATGGAGATCTAGAAGTTAAATTCTTTACCATAAGTCATATTTTTATGTAGTAGAGGAGTTACTTGAGGACAAGTAACAAGTAAGTTTGGAGATTTTGATACACTGAAAATATATGCATTTTTTAGACCCATATTTTATACTTATTTTTTGTGATATTGCACCTTAATGGAAGGTATTATAATGTTTTCTTGAAAGTTGTAGATCTTTAGGACTTAAAGCAAAAAGGAAGCAAAAAAGGATGGAATTTGGAGTCAAAATGACATTTTTGAAGAAGTACTCGCTGCCGATGGCGCAGAACAATAGAATAATTGAAATTTTTACTCAGAGCCTGATACACCTAAAATATATAGTGTTTTTAGACATATTTTTATTACCTATTTTTGATATATTGCACTTTAATGGAAGGTATTTTTGTAATTGGGGGAAATTAGGACTTGAAGTGGACTTGAAATTAGGACTTTAATGGAAGGGTGAAAAATGGAAGGTATTTTTGTAGCATAGGTGTATAGGTAAAAAGGGTGAAAAATGCTTAAAGGAGTGAAAAAGGTTGAAATTAGGACTTGGGCTTGGTGAATTTTGAGCTTGGTAAGAGGATTCAATTTTGGTGTCTTTTGGGTTCAAATGGACTTGTGATGAATTTAGATTTAGGGTTTATGAGAATTGGATTTGAAATTGGAATTGGGGGAGTTTGGTGAAAATTGGGTATTATTGGTAAAATGGGTAGAAATGAGGTAATTCGGGAATTTGGTTAATTTTGGGGAATTTTGGGTGGATTTGATTAATTTGGTGGTGGACTTGAGTGGATTTGGGTGGATTTGGGTGTATTTGGTTATTAGGAGTGGACTTGGTGGATGTTTTAGTGAAATTAGAGATTTTGGGCAATTTTGAGAATGTTAGTAATTTTAGGGGATTTTGGTAATTTTGAGTTTTTGGATGAATTTGGCGGAGAATTGGGTGATTACATAATTTTGGGTATTTTTGTAATTATGGGTAATTTTGAAAATTTTGGTTGAATTTTGGTAATTTCGGAGAGGTTAGAGAATTTTGATGGAGAATTGGGTGGTTAGGTGAGACTTGTGAGTTAGTGGTGTATAGGGTGTGGTGATATAAAGTGGTGATGTGCGGGGTAAGGTATGAGGAATATGAGTGTAGTGCATGTGTGAGTAAAGTGAGAGGTGTGTGGGGGGAGGTATGGTGTGATGTGGATTATAGTGGTATGTATGAATGTGTCTGTGGTGTAAGGTGAGAATTGCCAAGTTACCCAGGGTCTTCCTAGGGCCTCAAGATCTTAGGGGAGCCCTTTTTAAGCTTCATCATATTAGTCTTAACCCTCTCAACCAAGTGTTGAGGGTTTGAGACCACCCATGTGAGGTTTCATAAAAGTGCTAAGTAGTGGCCAGAATTGCTTAGTGGGGTGAGTCCCATCACTAGTCCTCTAGGATAATCAATAGCAAAGTCTAGGGATAGATCCAAAGCTCTAAGAAAATAAAATATACTTCACCAAAAATGAGGTCAACAACCCTGAATGTGTTTGCTTTGATGATCATTACTATTTGTTTGAGTAGCACTTCTTGTTGGGTCACTGCCTCTACAGCAAACCCTTTTTGTGCCACTGTTGCCATGACATGTTTGCTCCCTTTGGGTCACTGTCTCCTCGGCATACCCTTTTTGGGTCGTTGCTGCCAAGGCTTACCCATTCCTTTGGGTTACTGCCTCCTTGACATACCTTCCTCGGGTCGCAGTCGTCATGACATGCCCATCTTTGTGAGTCATCACCTTCACGACATATTATTTGTCATTTGACTATTTACATCTGCATTTGCATGCTTGTACGCATAGCGAGCTAAACTTGATATGAGAGTGACTCCCTTGTCGGACGTGATGCCTTAACGGGTGAAGAGTAATGCAAATAAAGTCATCAGGATTGATACAAGTATGACTGTGCTAAGCATCCATGGGATCAAACTTGTATCGCCCCAACATGTTATGGGTTCGCATTTATCCGCCCTAATTTTAAAATAAAAATATATTTTTATGCTTACTACACTCCATCATATTTTTAATCTAAGTTTTTTAAAAGTTTATCCTGGGTGACATCTTTTAGATCCCTTGGATTTTTAGAACGGGGTCAACAAGACGACCGCATCAAAGTATACCAATAAATTCTAAAGACTTTGACCATCAAAATGATTACATCCGTGTCAAGGTAATCATAATATTTTTCAAATGACGTACCCAATCATTTAGATGGAAATATTCCAAGATCTATGGTAGATGTATAAAAAATAAAAAAATATGAACAATAAACAACCATAAATTTTGACTTAATTGAAGAAAAAATATTGTTCTTAAGCAGCCATAATAACTAGAAAAAAAAATTTAATATCATAGATGCATAATTAGTGCATTTTATAAATTGATCCAGAAAGCTAACTTCTCATGGTAGCTATGGTGAATAGAGTTTACTTCTGCCAACTGCTAAAAATAAGGAATATTAGAGTCAAAAATCAGAAGTAGTTAAAAGCTTCTCCATCATAAAAAAGAAAATAAGTATCTCCTAGCAGTAAATTTTTAACCTAGAAATCTTTTTAAGATATGATTCACTTTTATGTGTTTAAATGTTTTCAAGTGCTAGTATAACATGAAGATAAAAAATTCATGCAAAATGATGACAAAAAAGAACTCAATGAAGTAGTTATGTTACTCATGTCTTTTGCTCAAGCAGACTACAACAGGGTTAAAAAATCTGGAACTGAAACCTCAACTTATAATACGAAATTGACCATGTTGCTCTCTCAAAACAATGGAATCTAGTCCAACATCATTTCTCGGGCCATACAAAAAACAAAAACTAGTAGAAAATAATAAGTAACAACAATTACATGATTATGAGCTCATCAGCTACATTCTCTTCCAACAACAAGACACGGCTTTGAACAAAGAATAAGATTTGAAACCTTCACTGTCTGCAAGAAATTCTCTGATTTTGCTCCCCTAATGCTACAAAATCCAGTAATATTTTACTCTCCAACCGAACCCTAACCAAAATGAAAAACAAGTAAAAAATGAAAGCTAAGGTAGCAGTGATTATACGGGTCATTAAAAGCTCATCATCTACCTTCTCTTCCAATAGGAAGACGCTACTTTGAGAAAAATTACCAAAAACAAACAATTGGAGGGGGGCATTAAGGGTCTGTTTAGGGCAGCTGCAGCTTATCCAGCTTCTGCTGATAAGCAGCTGATTCTGATAATCTGCTGATGAGCAGCTGATCCGAATAAGCTATCAGGTTGTTTGGTTTGTGCGTATGGAAAACAACTCATTTTAGAAAAATGATCATTCTGCCCCTATCCTGAATAAGTTGTTTATTTGTTTGGTTTATATTTTTGGTAAACAGCTTGTTCGCAAATTTTTTTAGTTAACTTAATAATCTGTGTCGCAGAATCCAATATTTTCTCAAATATCACAACATGAAAATGCAAAATGAGTTAAATAACATTTATATAACTCAAAAAGTTCTGATTACATCAAATAAGCACAGGGTCATACACGAAAGCCAAGCACACATTCACACACTAATACAGATTATAATATGACAAAAAAAGGAAAAAATAACATTTTAAAATTACAAGGAAAAATATGACAATATTGACTTTAAAATGTAAAATAAAATCACAACGAGTGTTGCCCGGTTCTGATACCTCAAAATCCCGAGCAAACATGTCCGACTGAGATATCGTATAAACGGAAGAACTCAAACCAGATGCAGTGGTCTCGCGTTGTGGTACTATCGAACTCCTCACAGCTGTGTCAACTTGGGATATCATAGAAACAGTTGCACCATCATTTCACCTGAAGAATTTGTAGTCTTCTGGTCCTTACCCCCACCGCGAGCACCTGTAGAATTGTTGCGCGTAGCTATGTGTCTGTCATGACGTGAGTAGCAATGACGATAGGTCACATCGGCACATCACTTGCCCTGACTTCCTTGAATACCTCAAGCTCATTGCCCTACAATTATTATAAAAGTAAGCACATCAGTCATAAACTATAAAGGAATAAAAAAAAACTTAACTTACCAAAGTGTGGAAGCAATGGTTGCAGCAAAGTTCTTTGGCCATCCAAAGTGCTCCACTATTATATCAATAAAAGTAATAGACATAAAAAGTATAAGAACTTGTTTCTCAATCTTATCACTAGCCCTGAATTCAGAGAATTTAATTAGAAAAGATAAAGAAAATTTCATTCTCATAAAATGAGCTCAAAACTCATATTAAACCAAGAGAAGGGTAATATAACACCCCCTATTCTCCCATCTTCATATTAAACCGAGAGAAGGAAAAAAATATAACATAAGTATGTTTGGTATAGATGCCCATTAATTCCAAATAGCAGGTTTATGCCCGTATTAAAATTTTCATTCCATCAACCNCGTGAGAAATTTTCACTTTTAAAGAAAATGCAGTCAAAGCCCCATAAGTTTCCAAATATGCCAATGCATGAGTGCTGAGGTAGAGCCAGGCTTCATAAATTTCCATTCATGAGTACAGAGGTGGAGCCAGGCTTCATAAATTTTCAAATATGCCAATGAAGATGAAAACACAAGTATTTTATTTATTCATTAATCATTTACATTTCATTAATAGCTCTAATTTATTTATTGCAAGCTTCCTTCCCATTTTCAAACCCCCCAAGAGTTCCACTCAGCAAAAAAGGTAAAAGCGTTGAACTTCAAAGCACCATGCATTGTGACAACATATGAGTAGAAAGTTTTCTTATGCAATACAATTAAATCCAGCTACTCAATTTTAGTAATTAATAGCAGTTAAGAGTAAGCATATAGATGTAAAGGTAAATTGTACCATGAATATCAATGGTTTCATGTTTGTAACATCATCGATCATCAATTAGTCTGATCAAGACCGAATCAGTGAAGTGTATTTCCTCAGTTAAAGCAAACCCGTAACCGTACTCCAAACCTTTTGTGTTAAAGAAAGCCCCCATATAGAAATGAAATAAACCTTTTATGTTAAAGCAAAAAACCTTCTTATTTTTAAAGCTACCACAAATAAGCAGCGGTTGCCCGAAAAGAAGGGCCATCCGAGCTGCAATGTACTCCACTTTAACAGCTCAAATATAACAATATAATAGATCAGCATTTTAAAGAAAACAGTGTACTGTCTGCATAGCAATTGAAGAAAGCAATGCACTTCCTTGACATCCCTTTAATAAAACATCTCTCCCACTCATCATGTATTCCAATAATCAGAAACTCATTGCACATATGAGCCTCAGCTTATGCAAACCAACAAGCCTCGTCAATTTAGAGAATTTGACGCCAACAAATGCATGGAAAACAGAATTTAAGAGAGTAAAAATTGGTGAAGCAGGCTTTCAAAATGAATATAGCTCATGAAAATCAAGCAGGCTTATAAAATATGAATATAGCTCATGAAAATCCAGCAGGCTTTCAACATATTCTCTTCCTAAATAAAGCACTTAAAATGAATATAGCTCATGAAAATCTCCATATACAGCATTAGAGGCTAGGTTTATAAAGTATTCCAAAATTGGTGAAGCTAAATAGTATGTTTTACTACTGTAAATAATTGAAGAAATAGAGAACTACATAGTATGTTTCAATACTCAAATAAAAAAGCAACTCGACAGACATAATACGTTTGTGAAACATAATTGAAACACATAATATGTAATCTAATCTAGATGGCTAGGCTTATGTCATTTGCTATTTTCTCTCTCAAAGCCGCCATCTCTGAAGCATCTTCTTCATCTGGGGTTTGCGATTCTGGTGAATCAAGATTGATTAGTGGGATGGTAAGTCCAACGTGGTATTCAAATGTCTCAGGTGTTATTTGCAATGAATCTTCTTCTATAATGGCAAACTCTGGATCTGTCCTGGAATGATGTCTTCTAATGAAGTTGTGTAGTGTCATTGTGGCCACTACAATCTGGACTTGTTTTGGAAATAGATAAGTTAGCACATCACGTAAAATTACTCATTTCTTCTTCCAAACCCCGAACGATCTCTCGATCACACCACTCTGTTAAAAATTTATTTCTTTCCTCGTGCAACTCCGCTCGATCTCTCGAAATCAGGTATATAATATTTTGTATCTGGATATGGCTTCAAATATCCCCTCTGTAAATGATATCTGGTATCTACTAAGTAGTACTTCCCTGTGTAAAGTTTTTTGCCATTTAAAAATTTTAAAGAAATTAGGACGATCGAAAGCTAAACACGACTGTCATACCTGGTGGTGGATAAGGGAAACCATATTTTCTGTTGCTAGTAGCAAACTTGAAAACGCGGCTGTTGTGTGCGCTACCTTCCCATCCAACCATCACATATGTGAAACTCATAAAGGAACAAAGTCGTGTTGAAGAGCCTGCGAAGAGTTCTACCTTCACTCAAAACTCATAAACAATTGACAAAGTTATCTCCAAATTCAGAAAAGCCCAAAATTTGATGTAAATAAATAGGAATTGAGTGGTATGAATGTAAATCTTCCAAAATCAAAGCTTAAATCAACAGAGCCAGCAGGATGTCCCCATCAAGGCATCCAAATGAGTTGCAGGCCACCAAGGCATCTGCACAAGCTATCATAGCAAAAGCTTGAATGAAAAGGATGGTATTTGCAGAAAATTGAACCAAATCAATTTATGTGGAGAAAAAGAAAAGACTGATAAACTACAACATTAAGCCAACTTATAGAACAATTTTGTCTGCATTAACACAAAATTAGAAAAAGGATAAATTCCAAGTGCTTACGGAAAGAAGAAGAAGATGCCTTTTGTGCTTAATATTAAAACAAACTTCATGGACCTATGCTTTTCAAGAAGAAAACATATGGAGCATAAATATTTCTGAGAATTTACATGCATAGCTAACAATTCTTATCTAATTACATATCTCATCCTAAACTTTCATATTTACACATATAACACACAAAACCTAAATATCACATCAAAAATAGCACTATTATCGCCTTGTAGAAGTGAAATATACCTCTTCGTGCATAGGCTTTAAGCACCAAAATACTATATTTGTATATACCAAAGTTTAGGTGTGATATATGTAAATGCATAAGAGTTTTTTTAAAAAAAAAATTTCACTTCAATCCCAGCTAAATTAGATGGTACAAATCAACTTTTAGATTTGGAAGGTAGAACTCAACTTTTGTAAATGGTACAACTCATTCCCTTCAATCCCAGCAATGCTACCTAAAAATAAAGTTCTGGAAAGACAATCTCTACAAAAAGCTAAGCCATATAAATGCTTTCAATGTTAATCATAAAGTAATTCAACAGCACTGCACTCAAAGCAATCCTACTATTAGCACTTACCTATGCTACACACAATTGAAGGTTTGCAGTATGACATTTTGAAGGTGAATCCCTCCAATCCCATCTAACGTGAATACAATAACCTATTCTACACACAATAACCTATGCTTCAAACCAATCTTATGTATTTACACATCTAACACCTAAACGTTAATTTTTGCATACCAACAGAACTATACATGAAAAGTTGTCGTATTAAACACTTTCATATGTAAACACTTTCTTACTATCTTTGTTGTTAATTTGATGAATTAACAACAAATATTTACATACATACTACCCAAATGTATATAACTTTTCAACGAACCCGGTAGCCCCATACTAAATGCTCGTGTATACAACAAACTATAAAGCAGATATAATACTAAGGCATCTTAAGCATGCTCCGATAAGAGTAAATACAAAAGAATTTAGGCAAAAACAAGATCTCAACAACAAATTAAGGAAGATTTACCAATGCTAAAAATTTGTTAACAATTTCAAACCCTACATTTCCAAATAAAAGTGAAAAGTACGGGTCTTGTTATACACACACTTTTAAACACCATAATAGGCAAAAAAAATATCATGACCGGAGAATATCATCTGCTATTTGTTCTCGTAAAGTTGTCATCTCTGATGCACCTTCACCCTCTCGAGTGCATGCATCTTCTGAACCAAACTCTTCATGTATCGGACGTCCCAAGTGATATTCAAATGCTTCATGTGAGATTTGAACTGAATCATCTTCTAAAATGACAAACTCCGCATCCGATCTGGAAGGGTGGCGTCGGATGGAATTGTGTAGCGCCATTGTGCCAACAACTATTTGTACTTGTTTTGGAAAAGGGTAGGACGTCATATCCCGTAATATGACCCACTTCTTCTTCCACACTCCGAACGCTCTTTCAATTACCCCACGCAATGAAGAGTGTCTTTTGTTAAAAGCTTCTTTTTTGCCTCGTGTGACACCACTAGATCTTTCAAAATCAGGAATGTGGTACTTCGTATCTGGATAGGGCTTCAGATATCCCCTTTGTAACGGATATGCAGCATCAACCAAATAGTATTTACCCGGAGGTGGGTATGGAAATCCATGTCTCAAGTTTCTGGTAGCGAACTTGAAAACACGACTATCGTGAGCGCTTCCTTCCCATCCAGCCATGACAAAGGTAAAGCACATATTAAAATCACATACGGCCATAACATTTTGTGTTGGGGCGCCGCATCGGCCGATGTACGCAACTCTTTCTTCACTAGTTAATCGTGCATCGACGTGTGTTCCATCAATAGCTCCAATGCAATCCTGAAGTTACAACTATAACTTTTTTTAAACTATAATGTAATAAAAGTAGAAAGATAAGTGTAATGGTAAAAGACAGACCTTAAAAAATGGCATGTACCGAGGGTCATTTGCAATTTGTAAAGGAATTGAATTGAACGTTGGATTCTCGGGCTTCACTACCTTCTGGGCCAAACTAACAAGAGAGTTCAAACCGACTGAGAAATATCGGCTGATGGTTTCAGATGAATGTTGGAAACACTCCACAACACCTCTTATTGATTCATTTTGAGATAAGATATATAGAGTTATTCCAAGCACTTCCCTTGAGGTTGTTCTTGCAGAGCCGTGAAACCCATGGTTGATCCGGAGTTCATTTAGGAGATCATGAAATATTTTTTGTGTCATACGGAACAAATTAAAGAAACATGCTGGATGACCCCGTAATAACTCATCAACCCATCTATCTCCTACTTGAGTTGAAGTCATACATGGGTTTCAGTCAACGTATTTGAGATAGTAATAATACAATAAGGTCNCAACATTTTGTGTTGGGGCGCCGCATCAGCCGATATACACAACTCTTTCTTCACTAGTTAATCGTGCATCGACGTGTGTTCCATCAATAGCTCCAATGCAATCCTGAAGTTACAACTATAACTTTTTTTAAACTATAATGTAATAAAAGTAGAAAGATAAGTGTAATGGTAAAAGACAGACCTTAAAAAATGGCATGTACCGAGGGTCATTTGCAATTTGT